>JBBPBX010027057.1:7695-37593 GCA_038048925.1 Garcialebias charrua
CCTCCCCCAGGTCAAGTTAAAGAGTTTCAATAGTCAGGTGTTCAGTTGGATGTGTGGACCTGAAGCTGGACTCCTGACTTCACAAACAGAAACTGTGGCAGGAGAAGCTGGAAACATGAAAATGATCCTCAGGCAGCTTCAAAACCAACAATGACCAGGATGCTTCTTAAAGACAGCCGGGGGAGTGGAGGGAGACATCGTGTATCACCAGCCAGTCCACTCCTCCTCCGTGTTCCCCGCTGCAGTCCAAACAACCGCATACTGCGATACGGTGTGGTGCAGCCCCCGTGTGTTGTTCTTTGCATGTTCAGTAAGACGTGCACAACGCCGCAGGACGTTTGAGGAAGAGCCAACCAACCAGGGAGGCAGGCGAAATAATTCCAGCTGCGCCAGAGATGTGCTGCATCATGGTGTTCCAGCCTGCGCTCACGTGTGTCTCTGAACACACCGTCTGTGAGCCGGACCTGACGGAGGACACACCAACACACCACCTGTCCCTCAGTACAGACGTATCTCCAACAATAAGAGAAGAGAACAGGATGGATGGATGGATGGATGGATGGATGGATGGTTGGATGGATGGATGGGTGATGGATGAACAGATGGATGGACGAATGGATTGATTATGGATTATTGGATGAATGAACAGATGGATGGATGGATGGATGGATGAATTATTGGATGAATGGATGAACAAGATGGATGATGGATGGTGGTTGGATGGATAGATGATGGATGAACACATGGATGGATGGATGGATGGATGGATGGATGGATGGAGGGATGGATGGTGGGTATGGGGGTGTCTGGTCCTCCCCGGTGGGAAAGCCCCAGCCCACACATCTCCAGGATGTTTTCCTGCACTCGTCATGTCACCTGAACGCACCACGCATCTGATCAAAGTAAAAAAATAAAAAAGAAGTGACGCATGATTCTTCCAGCATGTCCCCCCCCTCCCCCTCTCCCCCATACACCCCCACATGACAACAACACCGCAGTCAGTCATGGACTGATTCATGCTTCATCATCGTGTGCGACATCATCATCCGCGGGGTGGGGGGGTCACATGACCTGTTTGGTTTTTGTATTTTCTCCGTGTGTGTGTGTGTGTGTGTTTGTGCGCGCGCGCGTGTTGGTGAAAACGCCCACGTCCTGAACATACGCATTTTAGCGCAGCGCTGCCATGCGGGGGTGTCACGCGCTGCTTCCCGCGCCTCTCCTCACCCTGTCATGTCACCGACAACACGTCATATGAGCCGACTGCGCCTTCACATGTTAAAACAAGCGTCCACCTCTAAAACCCGCTCTGAAACTGAGTTACTTCACCCCCAACACCTCCCACAGCCTCAGCTAGAGGCACCTCCTGCACCCTGCAGCACCCTGCAGCCCCCGGCGGGAGAAAGGTTCGAGTCCAGGTTCGAGTCCAGGTTCGAGTCCAGGTGGGTTCGGTCCTACCTGTGTCTGCTGTCCGAGCCCCGCAGTCAGTCGGTTCTGGAGGAAACGTGTCAGCAGCTAACCGGTACCAGCCTGGTGTCTGTCTGGAGGACTGGATGCTGCGAAGGCACTGCTGCTTCCTCCTCTCCTCTTCTTCACTGGGGGTGGGGGGTGTTAAAGATGGCGACGCTTCTGACGTCAGCAGCAGCTTCAGATCAGTCAGAGGGAGAAACAAAAAAAACAAAAAAAGAGAGGGAGAAAACCATGCCCGGCTGCATGGGCGGGCATTGAGGTGCATTGCCCCCCCGCAGAGTCAGCTGTGCCCCCCCTGACAGACTGGACGACGGGAAGTTTTTTGTTTGTTGGTTTTTAATCTCCGAGTGAACATCTTTCTATTTTTCCTATCTTTGTTTGTCCGTCATACAATTCAACCAATCAGTGAAGCCGAGGCAACATTCTAGCCAATTACAGTTCGAGGGGGGCGGGTGCAAACTAATTGTTTCAAACAGAAACACACGCTCACCATTGTCCGTGTATCAACAAAACAAGAAGCGTTGCAAATAAAAAGACCAGAAAGAACTTCTAAAGGTAAGAACCACTGTGCTTTCTGTGACATGAGTAGTCCAATATAAACTTATGGCTGTGCAGATAATAAATGTACAGTATTTTGTTTATTTGATATACTGTCTGCATAATTGTGGTGTGTTGTGGTGGAGAAAGTACTCAAACACTGTACTTAAGTAAAAGTACAAATAAACAGACAAAATGTACTCTAGTAAAAGTAGAAGTACCATATTAATGTTTTTACTTAAGTAAAAGTAAATAAGTACTTGCTTTTAAAAAATACTTAAAGTATTAAAGTAAAATCACTTGCTGAAAGTATTAACTAGTGCATTGGCCTACAATATCAAATGTGCCTACTGTATGTATATGTTCTGTAATACATTAATAGTGTTGAGCCATTTTAATGAACAATACTGCAGATAATACATGTTTTTATTGTGTTTACTCTGTGACACAGTTCACACTTGGACTTGTGATTCTGTGTGTCAGAATTTCAGGGATGACATGCAGAGTTAAATGTCATTAAGCAAAATAAGAATAATAAGGAATGAATATATCTTTGAGAGTTTTTATTTAACACAAAGTAAAACCAATGTGTCATTTTAACTGCAGTAAACACATTTGAGTAAAAGTTGTCTGCCTGAAAAAAGGAGCATTAGACCTAACAAAGGAATGGTCGAGTTCCAGGAGTGGTCACAGAGCCGCTGTTCAACTTGAAGCAAATAAAATGTTGAAAAAAATATGCCCCCTTGAAAAAATAGAATGCCCCCCCATTGAATTGTTTCTGCAGCCGGGTCTGGAGAAAACACAGAGTTCACGTTTTGCTGTCCTTACAAAATCATCAGTCTGTCAGGTCTCTCTGTTAGCAAAATAACTCATAACCCATTGGACGGATTTTAAAGGACCCCCCCAGAAAGTAATCAGGATAGAGATTTATGATTACCGTACTTTTCGGCGTATAAGTCGCTGTTTTTTCTTACTAATTTGCAAAGGTGGGCATATGAACGCCAGGGACCGCTGATGCGCTAATCCGCTTACAGCGGACCTAACGTTTTTGTCAGCGTAACAGCGGAGTGACTAACTTTTATAATTCATAAGCGGATTTGTGCTATTTTTATTTAAAATGCAGTACCGCTAATAACTAATTATCTATCAGTAAAAACGAATAAACTTATTTACAAGCTCTTATGCTGGCTCCGTAGCTGCTTGTTTTCCCCCTTGCTCCCTCAGAGCAGAGAGGAGGGAGGGTTGGAGGGGGAGTAGAGGGGAGAACAGACACAGATCTACCATGTGCAAATGATGCCGTTGCTTGGGGCCCCAAATCAGCAGGGGCCCCGCCCCGCCCCAGCCAGTCACCTACATCACTAACATTGCTCATGCTTGATGTACATTTAACATAAAATAATTATAGTTACGATGAAAACAATCAAAAACGCAATACAAAAACTGGTTGATTTCTGCATCCCCCAACTAAAAATGGACTATTCCATCTTGACATCTTCCGGGTCAGAGGTGAGCTCGGGGGCTAATTCTGTGGCTAGCTGGTTGTACTGGGTTTCTTGGATAAATCCGCAGAGAACCCCACTGTTTCAAGCCAAATTAACGCGGCCGGAGGATTTTATTGTGTGTTTTGTGTCGACCACTCGACGGTGAGTCGTTAGTTTTATGTATTTTGGTTACTTTTATGTATAAATGCGGTGGCGAAACGCCCGTGTATTTGAGATTTAAAAGTGGTCTTAGGGATTAAAAGATCATTCTCTTTTTTGTTAATTTCGTGGCCGAATAGAATATATGTACGTAAAGTATTAAATAAATCCTTTGATTTTTGTAATTTCATCCTTTTAGGATCATTTTAGTTACTTTTCAGTTGGCAGTGTAGTGCAAATATTGCATAACGCTGCCGGCTACCAATTGTCGAATATAAATAGCGGATTAGATTAGCTTCCCCTAATTTTCATAAGACATTTGTGCTTTTGAAATTGTGGACCTAAAAAAATTAATAAGCGTTTTAGAAATTGTGGAACTAATTTTTTGATTAGCGTTGCCTACCACTGAAATAGCGGAACTAATTTTTGGATTAGCGCTGCCCAGCACTGCTAATTTGCATGTCCTGCGGCTTATATGGCAAAGCGTCATATTTATGGATTTTTTTCCCATATTTTTAGACCCATTTTTGGCTCTGATATCACAGTTTTTCATTTAGGCAAAAATAAAACACTTCCAGAGAGTCCACCGACCGTTTCCAGCTCATGTGTCCGAAAAAAGCCTCCTCTGCTCGGACTGACTCTGTCGCTGCCCTGCCTCCTGGTCTGGAGGTAACTACTGTTTGTTAGCTGTTTGTTAGCTGTTTGTTAGCAAGATAAGTCAAGAACCACAGGACAGATTTTTATGAAACTCACAGAATGTAATCACTGTATGGACATTTACAAGTGACTAGCTTTATGAGATGTTTGAGATTTTTTAAAAAAAATCGATCTTTAGCATGTTTTTAGCGGTTAGCTACCGTAAACAAATAACTACTATTTAGATAAAAAGCTAATAAACCACTCGGTGGATATTTTTTAGGCTTACAGAGTGTAATTATATGGGGTTTAAAGCTGCACTATGTAACTTTGTAATGCAGTCTGTAACTTTTCTAACAATATATTTTTAACATATTTCTTCACTCTGTCACTATCTACTGACAGACTGATGTTAGACAAAGATCTCTGAAAAAAACTATAGTCCCCTTGCTTCTCTATCAGCATTTATAAAAACACTAAAAAACAGAGTGACCCGGACAATGACCAGCCAATAAAAACAGAGTTGTTTGTCACACCCCAACCCACGCCCCCACCTGTCCCAGCCTCAGCGCCACAACATAACAGTTCCCTTATCAGTCAGTTCACTCAGTGCAACATATGACTATGGGAATTGGCCCCCGCGCGGTTCACCTGAAGTAATACAATCACGCCTTTTAAGGCAGGTGGGCATCAGGGCCAGCAATGAGGCCCCGCCCTCCTTGCATAAAGGCCGCTGTCGCCCCACCCTCATTCTCTTTTGCCCTTCACCTCGCTTCACACCTGAACTTCGCAGGACTCTCTGTGACTAGATCGCTCGACTGGAGGTGAGCTCGCTCCCTACCCAGAGCGTTACAGAGAACTACCATGCGAGCACTCGGGTTAGCGGAGGCTAACCTAGTGTCATCGACTTTAACTTTTGAGTTTTTCTTCTGCTTTTTTCGCAGCTCAGCTAACGAGACGCTAACTACGCCACCCGCTACCCGCTTAGCTAACGAGCTAACTGGCTAGCCACCGAGAGCAGCTCAGCGAGAGGACTTCTTCGAACCACGTTTAGCGGACAGCTAACTGGCTACAACTCGACGTCTCTTCTCAGCCATGGCTCCGGAGAAGAGCAAGAGGAAGTCAAAGAACTCCAACAAGACCAGCAGGCCAGCGAGCCCCAGCTCCCGAGCCTGCCCTAGCGGATGTGGTTATTCCCTTTCAGCAGCGGACACCCACGAGGCCCGTCCGGTCTGCTTAGGGATGCTACACGCAAAAACAGCGTTGGACTCTCATGAGTCCTGCCCTTACTGTAGCCAGCTGCGTGAGGCCATGAGACAGAGACGGATGGACTTTGTGATCAAAGCCATAGGCGCCTCCATTGCGGCACGGGAACTGCTCCCCACCGAAGCTCTCACACCCACTGCAGAGCTTGAAGCTGTCGAGCTGGAGGACAACGGTCACGTCGACTGGGGAGAAAACATGGACATGGTGGCCCCCGTCTGGGACTCCACCGTTGAGTTCAACACGAGGGACTTGTTACAAGCAGACGAGCTCTCGCTAACAGCCTCGGGTGAACTAACTGATGACGAAGCCGAGAACAAGGAAGAAGGAGAAGACGAGAACTTCTCCCAGAACCCCGCTGCAGGTCAACCAGAGACTGATGTGTCTGTCCGCGCTCTGTTCAAGCTGTGTCGCAGAGCAACAGACGTGCTATGGATTAATTGGCCAGAAACCCCCCCCCCCCGACAACAGGTAACGAGGTTGACGGGGAACTTCTGGTTCGCCAAGCAACAGTCGGCCATGAGACACAGGATGCTTATCTTTCCCGACTTCCATGCAGAGCTGACACATACCTGGGCTGAACCCAGGGCACCAATGACCTTGCCTCTCTCCCAGTTCCTGGATGTTGCCGGCATGGAGGCGGCAGGCATAGCCAACATCCCCCAGATGGAGGACACGTTGGCGGCCCATTTAGCCCCCAGGACTTCGGGCTCCAGACCGACACTGCCTAGCAAGGCCTGCCGCATGTCAGCCTCGCAGCTCAAGAAGTGTTACCGGGCACAAGGCCTTGTGGTCCGCGCTATGAACGCTTCAGCAATGATGCAAGCCTACTTGGCGGAAAAGCTTCAGGAGCTCTAGCAGACCTCCAACAAAAAGAAGGCGGCCAAGGCTCTGGATGAGGCCTGCAAGGCAACACACTTTGTTCTCCGTCTCATGGGGGCAGCTGCCATCGCTCAGGGGAGAAGTATGGCCGAGATTGTCATCGCTCAGCACCACTTGTGGCTAACGCTGACGGACCTGACAGAGGGTCGGCGAAACCCGTTCCTCCATCACCCCATCGAGCCCACGGGACTTTTGGACGGTGCTCTCGAGAGAATTCAGAGCAAGCTGGAACAGAGAAGAAAACAGGAAGAGGCCTTGCGTGAGGGGATGCCAAGAAAACTTTTAGTGCAGTCCAGAGACGCTATGGACACAGGGGCGCGCAACCTTGACACCACTCGGCCATACGCCGTCCCCCACAGAAAAGGCCGGCACTCGAGGGAGAGCAACGGCCGAAGTCCGCCGCAGAGCCGTCCCAGGCTGGCCAAGCCGGGGCAAGGCACAGATTTGTTCCACGTCAGGCGGGCCCACCGAGGTCCTCCTCAGCGAACCGGGACCGAAAGCAGAAGTTGGCCTAAAACAGGGCCGCTTCACTATTATTCAGGTGCTCCCACCCACGAGGACAAAAGGGAGACCGAACTTTTAATACCAGACTTTGTGTTAAAAAAGCCACGTTTATCTGGTGTAAATCATGTGTGCTCAAAAAATCACTCAAATATTTGTGTAAAAAAGACAAACTGTTCTTTAAACATGGCGATAAAGTCTCAGAAAACAGAATGTGTCCTGTGTGTCAAAAAACAACAACACAGCACCATTTTTATGCAAAGAGTGTCAATAAGGGGGGTGGGGGTGGCACTCATACACGGCCACCTCGACCCTAATGAGACACGAACAGTTGAGGCAGACAATGAACCCTTGCTGGAAGCCAGAGGTCTGTCTACAACAGACAGACACTCTGGCTATGGCAGAGGGACAGGCAAGTCCATCGGAGGGCGAACGGGAGGGGGCCACTCTCCCCCTTCCCTTCCCCTTGACACACAAACATCACAGAATACACATGCCTTCCAGACTGAGTGCACATGCTGGTGCCTGGAGTGCATGCAAATCAGGCACGTGGGTCATGTCCACTGTCACCCTGGGCCTCAGGTTGCAGTTCTCCAAGCATCCACCTCCCTTTAAGGGGGTGCTGCCATCTTCCATCAGCCCAGCCCGTGCTCATGTCCTAAGAGACGAGATCTTTACCATGATGCAGAAAGGGTTGATCAGAGTGGTTCCTGCCCACGATATAAAAAAGGGTCACTACAGTGAGTATTTCCTGGTCCCGAAACAAGAACAGGGCTTGAGGCCTATCTTGGACCTCTGGGGTCTGAACAAAAGAATATACACGTCCAAATTCAGGATGTTAACACTCAGACAAGTTCTCTACTCGGTACGCCCGAGAGATTACTTTTGCACTGTGGATCTGAAGGACGCCTTCTTCCACATCAGCATCCTACCCTACCACAGAAAACACATCCGCTTTGCATTCGAGGGCACCGCGTTCGAGTTTTTGGCAATGCCTTTTGGCCTGAAAACCGACCCACGGACATTCACAAAATGCCTGAACGCGTCCTTTCACAAAATGCCTGAACTCTGACCCCTTGACCCCTGTGAGGGGTCAAGGGGTCAGAGTTCTCAATTACCTCGACGATTTGCTGATTCTTGGACACAGCAGAGTCCAGGCAAAGCTCCACGCAGAAAAGGTGATGTCTCACCAGGAAGCTCTGGGTTTCGTTATAAACCTGGAAAAGAGCAATCTGACCCCATCCTAGATTACCGTATTTCTGGGAGTACAGCTGAACTCCATATTGTACAGGGCAAGACTCTCAGAGGCACGGGTTTCATCCCTCCAACTCTGCCTAACACGTTTTCAGCTAGGTCAGATGGTGTCTCTCAAGCTGTGCCAGCGTCTCCTGGGCCTGTTGGCAGCAGCCATCGTCTGCATGCCTCTGGCCTTATTAAAAATGTGCCTTCTACAGATATGGATCAACAAACAATTGCAACTTGCCCCCACTCAGAGAACGAGGGGGATACTGATTGGTCCGGAGTGCATGAAGGTTCTAGAGCCATGGAAGGCCGCCACAATGTTCAGCAAAGGCGTCACGCTGGGGAAGAGTGTTGTCCCGAGTCCTGGTCACAACAGATACATCAAAAACAGGATGGGGAGGCCTTTGTAGAAACTAACACACCCGTGGGGTCTGGAACCAGCAGGAGGCTAGGCTCCACATAAATTTCCTGGAACTCAGAGCAGTGTTTTTGTCTCTGAAACACTTTTACAGGAAGGGGCTAGTTGCACAGCAACATGTCCTGATAAGATCAGACAACAGGACCACGGTCGCCTATATCAACAGAGAAGGTGGGACAAGGTCCCAGCCCCTCCTTAGGTTGACGCCGAAAGTGCTCACATGGTGCAGCTCCCGAATCTTGTCGCTGAGGGCAACCCACGTCCTTGGCAAACTGAATCACGGGGCAGATGCCCTTTCAAGGGGGCCACGCCTCCCCTCGGAATGGCGGCTGAACCCACACATTGTCGACCAGGTCTGGGCACGATACGGGAGGGCTGACGTAGATCTGTTCACTTGCAGCAACAATACGCACTGCTCCCTGTATCATTCGATAAGGGAAGGGGACGTACCACTGGGGACAGATGCCCTGACGTACAGCTGGCCAACGGGGAGGCTGTATTACGCATTTCCACCTGTTCCCCTGATTCAGGCGACATTGGAACGTGTATGCAGGGGAGCTCTCTCTCTAATACTGATAGCCCCCAGGTGGCCATAGAAAGCGTAGTTCCCAGAGGTGATCTCACTCCTGGTGGGGTCACCATGGCAACTGCCCCCTCACAGGGACCTGCTGAACCAGGCTCACGGGCAGATCCTGCATCCATGCCCAGAACTGTGGCAGCTCTGGGCCTGGATGCTGAGAGGGACCGGCTAATGTCTTCCGGCCTGCCCAGTAATGTGGTAAACACAATACAGGGAGCGAGAGCATAGTCCACTCAGACTCTCTACGCTCGTAAGTGGCGTGTTTTTGAGGCCTGGTGTCTAGACAGGAATATTATTTCATATTCCTGTGACTTGGTCCAGCTCCTCAACTTTCTCCAGGACCTGCTGGAGAAGGGTCGCTCTTTCTCCACCATTAAGGTCTTCCTATCTGCCATCTCGGCATGCCACGAAGGCTGGGGAGGTAGATCGCCTGGTGCCTACCCTCATGATATGTTTTATGAAGGGCGTGCTAAGAAAAAGGCCCCCGAGCAAGGTTTTGGCCCCGTAGTGGGACCTCCCTCTTGTGCTAGACGCACTGTATGACCTACCTTTTGAGCCTATTGGCAACATTAAGATGGACTTATTATCTTATAAGGCTGCATTGCTCTTAGCTTTGTGCTCAGCAAAGCGTGTGGAAGACCTCCACGCTTTGTCAGTACATCCAATGTGTACCAGATTCACCCCTGACGGGTCAAAGGTCACCTTACGTCCAAACTGCATATGTGCCTAAAGTCCCGACTTTGAATTCCAGAAGTCTGGACTTTGAACTGTCAACTTTTCCTCCTCCCCCTGTTCTAAGTGCAGAACAGAGGTAGCTGAACGCACTCTGCCCTTTTCTCTCCAGAACTCTCTAGGCCAGAACTTCTGGCTTTTAGTTGGCTTACACTGTGGCTTACACATGTGCCTGTAAATGTAAAAAAAAATGTATCCATAGTGATGTGACATGTGACACAGTGACATTTTCTTGGCTGGCTTTCTCTCCTTTGCCTTTATTCTTTCCTGAGATACTCTTTCTTCCATTTTTCTTCCTCTTCTCTGTTCTTTCTCCATTAATGCTTGCTTCACTGGTGTTTGTGTAAGCCACATGTGTAAGCCAACTGGTGGAGTTCTCTCCAATTTTGGTAGATGTTTAATTTTGGCAGATGTTTAACTTTGGCAGATGTTTCATTTTGGCAGACGTTTCATTTTGGCAGATGTTTCATTTTGGCAGACGTTTCATTTTGGCAGATGTTTGATTTTGGCAGATGTTTGATTTGATCTGGCAGAACTTCTCTAGAACTTCTCTCCAGAACAAAAGTTCTCTCCAAAATTTACATGGAGAGAACTAACAGTTGGCGAAAAACAAACCAGTTGTTTGTGTGTTTTGCTAATCCTGCTGCAGGCAGATCCCTGTCAAAACAACGCCTCTCACATTGGGTGACTGAGGCCATTAAGAGGGCATACAGCAGCAAAGGTCAACAGGTGCCCACTGGTGTATATGCTCACTCAACCAGAGGCCTAGCCACTTCCTGGGCCTTACTCAGAGGTGTTCCAGTAGCAGATATATGTGCAACTGCTAACTGGGCATCATCAAACACGTTTGTGAAACACTACAGCTTAGATGTCACAGCACGTGATGTAACTCAGGCTGTTCTCTCTAACACAGAGTAGCGAGCAGCTGGCGCCTGTAGTCTAAGGCATAAGTTCTCACAAGCATGCATTTCCAGAGCATTTCCAGGGCGTGATTGAATTATGTTCCCATAGTCATGTGTTACACTGAGTGAACTGACTGATAAGGGAACTGAAGGTTATGCACCATAAACCATCTTCCCTGAAGGAAGGGAACGAGGTGCAACACGTGTTTGCCCTTTCAATGTCCAAGCTCGGTGAAGTGCACCCAGAAAATGAGGGTGGGGTGACAGCGGCCTTTATGCAAGGAGGGCGGGGCCTCATTGCTGGCGCTGATGCCCACCTGCCTTAAAAGGCGTGATTGTATCACTTCAGGTGAACCGTGCGGGGGCGCAATTCCCATAGTCATATGTTGCACCTCGTTCCCTTCCTTCAGGGAACATGGGTTATGGTGCATAACCTTCAGTTTTCATCGTGAGATCTCAGAATCCTCAGTATTGGCTTTCAACATTTTCTTGGCTGGCTTTCTCTCCTTTGCCTTTATTCTTTCCTGAGATACTCTTTCTTCCATTTTTGCTTCCTCTTCTCTGTTCTTTCTCCATCAATGCTTGCTTCACTGGTGCATCAGTATATAAAACTCCACCCAGAAAAGTCCCGGACTGGGATTTAAACCGGCGACCTGCTCGCTGAGAGGAAACAGCTCTACCAACTGAGCCACCGTGCAATCCACCTGTGGATTGGAAACCAGCTTGAATGTTTTTGGGTGCTGCAGCTACAGGCAGAGCAGACTTCACAACACTTGGAATATCATATAATAAATCATATATCGTCATTGTCTTGGCAGGATTCAGTTTCATCCCAGCCTCTTTTTTTTTTTTTACATTTACAGGCACATCTCTGTCTGTCTTTATTTTCCACTGCCTAGGCATTCTGTAAAATTATTAAAATCAAGAAAGTTTTCTTAGTTGTATGTCAGGGGATGGTTGTAACACTTTTTAAAGATGTTATAACACAACCCACCCCTGTCAGCCATTGTTTAGCTGTATTAATAATAATAATAATAATAATGAATTCAATTTATAACGCGCTTTTCATTAGTGAAAATCTCAAAGCGCTACACACATTGAATGTTACACACATTCATACACCGGTAGTGGCAGACTACCATGCAAGGTGCTTTCCAGTCCTACCGGGAGCAACTCTGGGTTAAGTGTCTTGCCCAAGGACACAACGACACATGGTGTGGGGAACCGGGATTCGAACCGCCAACCTTCCGATCGGGGGACGACTGCCATTACCACTACGCCACGGCCGCCCTATTAGCTTAATGGTTTGAAATTAGCAGGGGAAAAATGCATCACATTTTACCTGAGAAGCTACAATTCAATGTAATATACTTTGTAGCTCATATGGTTTTATCTGCAATAGTATAACTACTAAATAAAATATAGTCTTGGTTCAAAAATTTACTTTCATACCTCAAAATCAGTTTAGTCTTTATATAATCTGCGTACGTTTGTTTCAAAGCTTGGCAATCACCATGTGGGATCAGGGAGGAATTGAGTCAACACTGGAATGATCATATGAATCCTATCTTATCCATGATTGGTAGAATTAGTGGTGTTACATCTCTCCTCATATAATAACTATATCCAGTCTCCCCTACATTGTTTGCCTTGGTTTGTTTGTAAATTGTTGTTCATAATAAAAAACTAAAAAAAACTTGAGTCAAGATGGCCGCCACAGTTAATCGACTTTATCCAACACAAAAACGATTCAACTTTGTGAGTTTCACAGACATGGAGTTAAATGCTCGTGTGGTGGTAGCTGAGAGTGTTCTACAGTACCTCCTCCAAGCACTGACGAGACTGCAAGTTTTTATTTATTTGTTTATTTTATTTCGCCATAAAGGATTGGCATAAACATTGTCTTTTAGGAAAATATCCCATGAAACATTAGTGTTTTAAAAAAAACTCAGACAGTATTTGCAACCCAATATAAGATGGCCACCACAGTCTTGTTCCTTGAGTTTTGAACAATTTCAGAAAAGTAAAATTAACAATATCTCCTGTGAAACCACAGCGAGAATGTTTAACTCTGAACGTTTTCACTGAAAGCTGCCGAAAAAGCTGAAGGAAACATTTCATCACTAAACTGTTAAAGCTGCAGTCTGCAGTTTCTGTAGTGCAGTCTGTACGTTTTCTAAAAATATATTTTTAACATATTTCTTCATTCTGTCACTATCTCCTGACAGACTGATGTTAGACAAAGTAATCTTTGAAAAAACTATACCCTTGCTTCTCCAGGTGTTACTAAAAGCATTTCTAAAAAGCCACAGTGACCCACCGTTAACCAGCCAATAAAAACAGAGTTTTTAATCAGCCAATAAAAACAGAGCTTGAATTTGAATTTCAGCAGAGCAAGGGGGAGCAGAGCCATATATGGCTCTGAGGGGGAGGGATCAGAATGCTTTCCCTGTTTAAAAATTTTCTAAGTGCTGCGTTCTACAGAAACTGCAGACTGCACATTTAATGAGAGTAGAATTTAAACAGCTGACTTTTGCTGAAAGCAGAAAAATAAAAGCAGAACTGTGAGCAGTAAAAGTTTTGAAACAGCTCAAGAGCCTGAAGGTTTAAACCAGCCACTAGGGAGCCCAAATCTCTGGTTCTGGTCCCAATCCTGGGTAAATGGTGAGGGTTGTGTCAGGAATGGCATCCAATGTAAAACACTTTTGCCAAAACTATAATGCGAGTTCATCAAAGTGAAACCATACTGGATCGGTCGAGGCCCGGGTTAACAACGACCACCACCAGTGCTGTTGACAAACAGGATGCCGGCGGAAATTGTGCTACTGTTAGTCGAAGACCCCGAGGAGGGAAACGTGTCAGGAGACAGAGGAGAAGAGGAAAGTGAAGAATGTAGGACTGAGGGTTGCAACTCTAAATGTGGGGACAATGACAGGCAAAGGTAGAGAGCTGGCTGACATGATGCAGAGAAGAAAGGTAGATGTTTTATGTGTCCAAGAGACCAAGTGGAAGGGCAGCAAGGCTCGCAGTATTGGAGCAGGGTTCAAACTGTTTTACCATGGTGTGGATAGAAAGAGAAATGGAGTAGGGGTGGTCCTGAAGGAGGAGTTGGCAAAGAATGTAGTAGAGGTGAAGAGAGTGTCAGATAGGGTGATGTGTCTGAAGGTAGAAGTAGAAGGTCTGATGCTAAACATAGTCAGTGGTTATGCTCCACAGGTTGGATGTGATGGGGAGGAGAAAGATACATTTTGGAAAGATCTGGATGAAGTGATAGAGAGTATTCCCAGGGAGGAAAGAGTGGTGATTGGAGCAGACCTGAATGGACATGTTGGTGAAGGAAACAGAGGGGATGAGGAAGTGATGGGTAGGTTTGGTGTCAAGGAAAGAAACCAGGAAGGACAGATGGTGGTGGATTTTGCCAAGAGAATGGAAATGGCTATAGTCAATACCTATTTCCAAAAGAGGGAGGAACATAGAGTGGAGGAAGGAGTACACAGGTCGACTACATTCTGTGTAGAAGAGGAAACCTGAGGGAGATTGGAGACTGTAAGGTTGTGGCAGGGGAGAGCGTGGCCAGACAGCATCGGATGGTTGTGTGTAGAATGACTGTTGTTGCGAAGAAGAGAAAAAGAGTAAAATCAGAGAAGAAGACCAAATGGTGGAAGCTAAAGAAGGAAGAATGTTGTGAGAAATTCAGAGACGAGCTGTTAAAGGCTCTGGGTGGTAAGAAAGAGCTTCCAAGTGACTGGGCTACTACAGCAACAGTAATTAGAGAGACAGGTAGGAAGGTACAGGTAGTCCCCGATTTACGAGCGCTCTGATCTGCGAGGTTCCAGACTTACGAGCTGCACATTTTTGGAAAAAACGAAAAAAATACTGAGTTTTCATGTGTTTTTTCACTACAGTTAGTTAGTTAAGCATATAAACACACGTTTCCGATCATTTTTATGCACTCAAAAGTAGTTTTTAGATGAAAATAGAGTGTTTTTAGTCGCGCTAGCGAAAACCGTTCCAATTTACGAGCGGATTTCCGGATTTACGAGAGAAATGGCGGCCGTTCCAAATTACGAGATTTCCGGTTTACGAGCGCCTCGTTGTGACGGATCTCGCTCGTAAATCGGGGACTACCTGTACTTGGTGTGTCATCTGGACAGAGAATGGATGATAAGGAAACCTGGTGGTGGAATAGTGAAGTGCAGGACGCCATTCAAAGAAAGAGGTTAGCCAAGAAGAAATATGACAGTAGCCGTGTTTCCATCAAGGTTTCTTGATGCGCATTTTGAAGTATCGCATCAGAAAAGCTGAATGGAAACGGCAAAATTCGAATTAACTTCCTCTAAGTCGCCAAAAAGTTGATACGCTCGCTTGAAGTGGTTTTTGGGTTTTTTGAATCAGAGCCGATGCGCAAAACGAGAGATGGAAACAGATTTGCCGACTCAGTTCTGCCGCAGCGAACATTTACGTCACATGACTTCGTCTCCGGACAACATGTAACATCGCTAAAACTAGTTGGCATGACAGAATAAATACAACTTGCCCGATAGCAACACATACCTGAAATATTCTCTCCATTTTGCCGAGATGTGTGGTCAGGTCTTGTTTTCAACCGCTACTTCCTGTTTACTGTAGACAAGTAACGCTGACGTAATGACGCTGACGTCTGACGTAATGCTGCTTTGCGTGGCCTAGTGGTTGCGCTTCAAGCCAGTTGATGGAAACACTTCTGATCCGCATTAATTTGTATTTACATTTTTGCGAGATTTCAAAAATTCGCTCAAAATTCGAAAAGAAAATAGATGGAAACACGGTTAGTGAGAGGACTGAAGAGAGGAAACCGGAATATAAGGAGATGGAACATAGAGCAATGAGGGAAATACGTATTCGTCGGACTTTAACACGCTCCTGTATATAACACGCTTTGTCCAATTATTGCCAAATTATTGGGAAAAATCCGTAAATAACACGCTTCGTTGTAGGGCTGGGCGATATGAGGAAAATATTATATCGCGATATTTTTTGGCTATATCACGATACACGATATATATTGCGATATCTCCAAAATCAATGAAAAAATGATTCAAAATTGATTAAAAATGTCAACACTAAATTTGAACAAACTTAAATATTTTATTTTAACCATCAATTGCACACATAAATAAAAAGTACTTCAAGCAAAAAGGAAGAATAAATAATTTAAACTTAAAAAGGTGCTCTTGTGCTTTTAACATTAAAAAATATTAAATCAAAACATTTAAGGCCTTTAAAATACAAAAACAAAAGTGTAAACAGTGGCCATAAAATTTACTGACCCAGAACAGTCACAGGTAACAACTCTCAACTATTTGCATGTGCTAGTAATTTTTAACAACAAACCACAAAATGTGCACAAGTTTCAAACTGTGCCAAGTTCAGGCAATGTCTGCAAAACCTCTGAACAAGAACAGATTTATCACAGTGAGCCTCTGTGTACTGTATCCGGTTTTATTGTGAAAGGGTCAGGGGGTTGTTTCCGGATTCACGAAGACGTTCTCTAAGTTGCTCTACAAAGTGTCGCATTGAATCCTTGTGTAAAAACACGACAGCCTCCACTCAGAAACGTGAACAGAGAGGTGGAGACATTATTAAATCAGCAGTTTATCATATCGCTAAAGACACGGTCAGTCTCAGCTGTGGAAGAAGACGGCTAACGCGTTAGCCATCTTGTTAGCCGCTAAGGACCGTATCTTTAGCGATAATGATAAAATGCTGATTTATTAATGTCTCCACCTCTCTCTGCGGTGCACGCACGACTAAATGAGCTCAGACCCGTGGTTTGTTTTAATGAAGCAGCAGGCTGGAAAAACACTTGGTTCTGCCGTTTCATCATGCTCCACTCCGCTGTTTAAATGGTGAAAAAGATTCGTAGTTCCGACCTTTCTTCGGGATTATTTTCAGCATCGTCTACAAAAATATTTTTTATGCCCTCATCTGACAATTTAATCCAAACTAGCTCAGAACATTGTTTTTCCCCCTCAGCGCTCTTCATATCTGCCGTGTTTACATATGCTGAAAGTCTCCGCGGCTCCGTCCTCCTGCAGCCTGCAGGAAGGAGGGGGCAAGTGGGAGCCCGCGCGACAGGAGGAGGATCCTCGATATACACGATATAGCCCTTTTAACCATCGTACATTTAAAATGTTGCGATACATCGAGTATATTCAATATATCGCCCACCCCTACTTCGTTGTATAATGCACATCTATTATGCGTCACCGCTACGCGACGCGTCAGCGCCTCATTTGCCCTGCTTAAAATGGCGACCACAGAAGCGAGTTAGTACGAAGGACTTCACAAGAAAACACGGTAAAAACATATATTTCTTTGCGAGAAAAAATATATTTCTTAGCTGACTTTATAGCACAAGGGTTCCTGAGTTTAACCGTTTCACAAAATGGTCAAATCAGCTGGATTAAAAAAAGTAGTTCGCCGATTTGCATGCAGGCGGGTGGGACGGCTTTATTTCTTTAAATTAAGCTAAATAAACGCTTAAAAAATATATTTCTTAGCTGACTTTATAGCACAAGGGTTCCTGAGCTTAACCGTTTCATGAAATGGTCAAATCTGCTGGATTATAAATTGTTTCGGTTTGACTTCTTCCAAATTGGTCGCGTGCGCTACTAGAATAAATTATAAAAAATTGAATTTTATCTCAAATGTCTTATACAGCTAATAATTTGTAAATGACCACCAAATTACGCTCTGTAAGTTTCAAGAAAATCTGCGGTGTGGTTTATAAGTTATCTTGCTAACAAAAACAGCGAGCCTACCTCACAGCTAACAGCTGCTACATCCAGAGCAGGAGGCAGGCAGCGACAGAGTCTATCCGACCAGATGAAGTTTTTTTGGACACATGAGCTAGAAACGGTCTGAAATTGGCCCTCCTCTTCCTCTTCGCTCTCTGAGTCCTCTGCTGCTGCCCATAGCACCCATAGCGGCCGAAACTGGTACTGCACAATTTTTGCCCAAAATGAAAAACGGCGAAATCAGAGCCAAAATTGGGTCTAAAAATATGGGAAAAAATCTATAAATAACACGCTTCTGTGTTTAACACGCAGGACATTCAAATGAGCAAAAAAAACTGTGTGTTATACTCCAACGAATATGGTAGCTAAGGCAAAGCAGAGGGCATACAATGAGTTGTATGGGAGACTGGACACTGAAGAGGGTGAGAAAGACTTGTACCGATTAGCAAGACAGAGGGATCAGGCTGGAAAGGATGTGCAACAGGTTAGGCTTATTAAAGATGGGAATGGTAATGTTCTAACAAGAGAGGAGAGTGTGATGGGAAGATGGAAGGATTACTTTGAGGAGCTAATGAATGAAGAGAATGAAAGAAGAGTAGAGGTCATAGAAACTGTGGACCAGCAAGTGGGAAAGATTAGTGAGGGTGAAGTCTGGAAAGCTCTGAAAAGAATGAAGGGGAAGGCAGTAGGACCTGATGACATACCAGTGGAGGTTTGGAAATGTCTTGGAGAGGTGGCAGTGAGGTTTTTGACTCAAATATTTAATGGAATATTTGAGGGTGAGAAAATGCCTGAGGAATGGAGAAGAAGTGTGCTGGTGCCCATTTTTAAGAACAAGGGTGATGTACAGAGTTGTAGCAACTACAGGGGAATTAAGTTGATGAGCCACACGATGAAGATCTGGGAGAGAGTTGTGGAAGCAAGACTTAGACAAGAGGTGACTATCTGTGAGCAGCAGTATGGTTTCATGTCAAGAAAGAGCACCACAGATGCCATATTTGCTTTGAGGATTGGACTATGGACTATGATGTTTGCAGATGACATTGTGATCTGTGGGGAGAACAGGGAACAGGTGGAAGAGAAGATAGAGCGGTGGAGGTATTCACTTGAAAGAAGAGGAATGAAAGTCAGCCGTAGTAAGACAGAGTACCGTATTCGTCGGTGTATAATACGCTCCGGTGTATAATACGCTTTGGACAATTTTTCAAAATAAAAGTGAAACATCCGTAGATAATACGCCTCGGTGTATAATACGCGCTGCCGCGACAGTCTTTTTTGTGGCCACTAGATGGCGCCAAACCCTCCCCGACGCCGACGTAATGCGTCATCCACCCACCGCTGACGTCACCGATGAGACAACCCGGAAATGCGGTCCATTGTGCAGCGTGAACTGAATTTAATAAAAATTTAACTACAGAAACGCTTAAAAATATATTTGTCAGCTGAATATATATATTAACGTGTCGCTCTTTAATTTTTGTTAATAAATTATTACAAATCAGCTGAATTTAAAATGAAACAACACGATGTGTGCGCACACACACAACAGGCCCACAGGCCCGGTTTGGAGCAAGAGCTGAATTTACTGTAATTAAAATAAAACTACCGTACAGAAACACTTAAAAAATATATATTTGTTAGCGGAAGATATATGTTAACGTGTCACGGTTTAATTTTTGTTAATAAATGATTACAAATGAGCTGAATTTTGAACGTAAACAACACGATGCGCGCACACAGAAACTGTTTGCTGCGCTGCAAGATCTGAATTTAATTAAAATAAAACTACCGCACAGAAACACTTAAAAAATATATATTTGTTAGCGGAAGATATATGTTAACGTGTCACGGTTTAATTTTTGTTAATAAATGATTACAAATGAGCTGAATTTTGAACGTAAACAACACGATGCGCGCACACAGAAACTGTTTGCTGCGCTGCAAGATCTGAATTTAATTAAAATAAAACTACCGCACAGAAACACTTAAAAAAAATATATTTGTTAGCGGAAGATATATGTTAACGTGTCACGGTTTAATTTTTGTTAATAAATGATTACAAATGAGCTGAATTTTGAACGTAAACAACACGATGCGCGCACACAGAAACTGTTTGCTGCGCTGCAAGATCTGAATTTAATTAAAATAAAACTACCGCACAGAAACACTTAAAAAATATATATTTGTTAGCGGAAGATATATGTTAACGTGTCTCGGTTTAATTTTTGTTAATAAATGCACTTTAACGGTTACTATTAATTACTACTTAATACACGCTCACCCCACCCATAAAAATGGCAGAAACAGATACCGTTTACAGTTTTTATTCAAACAAATTATTTACACTATTTACATTATTTACACACTATTCAAAACCTTCAAATTCTTCATCTTCCGTGTCGCTGGCAAACAGTTCAGCCAGCACACGGTTCAGCTCACCGGTGCTCAAAGGCCCAGGCTGTTCCTCCTCCTCCTCCTCGCTCTCGGTGTCCTCTGCTCCATCTGGCCGTGGGATGATCCCAGCTTTGATGAACCCAGACTGGATTATTTTTGTGGAAATTGATTTCCACGCCTGGTCGATCCAGTCGATGGCCTGCATGAACGTGGCGTGGCGCATGCGGCCTGTCGCTGTGAAACTGTGCTCACCATCCACCATCCACTGCTCCCATAAGCGGCGCAACGCAGCTTTAAAACTTCGGTTCACAGAGATGTCGAGGGGCTGGAGAACCTTGGTCAGTCCACCTGGGATGATGGCAGGAATGGAGTTGGTCGCTTTTATTTTGTCTTTTACAGCTGGCGTGATGTGAGCTCTCATACTGTCCATGACCAGAACAGCTTTTTTAGATTTAAAAAAACCGTCTGGCCGCTTGCTGTAGCATCTGGTCATCCAAACGTTCATCATCCCAGTGTCCATCCATCCTTTCTCGTTCACCTCCACAACCACACTAGCTGGAAAGTTCTCTTTAGGCATTGTTTTGCGCTTAAAAATGACCATGGGCGGCAGTTTTGCCCCATCCGCGCAGCAGGCGAGGACCACGGTGAAGTGGGACTTCTCATGTCCTGTGGTCATGATGGAGACACTCTTCTCACCTTTGTTTGAGACACTCCGAGACATCGGCAAATCGAATGTCAGTGGTACTTCATCCATATTAATCAGCTGTGCTGGCGAGATGTGGTGGTCGTGGACTTGGCGGGCGATGAAGGCACGGAAGCTGGCAACCTTCTCCTCGAAGTCCGCTGGAAGCTTCTGGCACATCGTGGTGCGCGCCCTCAGAGAAAGCTGGTTCCGCTGCATAAATCTGTAGCACCACGATGCACCGCCAGCAAACTCCAAAATGTTCATGCTTTTGGCCAGAGAGACGGCGTGCAGCCGAAGATGGACCGTGGAGACGCCTCTCCCGGCCGCGCGTTCTTCCAGAACCCACTGCTTGACCCGTTCCTCCAACTGGGGCCAGCGGGCCTTCTTCCCTCTGTTCGCCCTCTTGGACCGCTTCATGGCGGTCAGCGAGACCTCCGCCTTTCTCCACAACCGAACACAGGCCTCGTTCACCCCGAAGTGACGTCCCGCTGCTCGATTGCTGTTTTCCACAGCGAATTTCACGACCTGCAGCTTGAATTCTGCAGTGTAGGAATTCCTTTTTGGCGGCATTTTCTCTCTTTGTTCTCAGATTTTTCTCGGTATAAATGTGTTGTCGTTGATTTCTCCTGCTCTCTCTGTGATTTGGCGGGGGGTGATGGGTTTTATAGAATACACAAATAACAGGATACGCCTCAAGGTACAGTCTGCAGGTAAACAGACTACAGGGCGCATTAGCGCCCATAGCGGCCGAAACTGGTACTGCACCATTTTGGCCAAAATGAAAAACTGAGATATCAGAGCCAAAAATGGGTCTAAAAATATGGGGAAAAATCCATAAATAATACGCTTCGGTGTACTGTATAATACGCAGGACATGCAAATGAGCAAAAATACTGCGTATTATACACCGGTTTTTACGGTACATGTGTGTGAATGAGAGGGAGGCTGGTAAACCGTGAGGCTACAAGGAGCAGAGGTCACAAAGGTGCAGGACTTCAAGTACTTGGGGTCCACTGTCCAGGAAAATGGGAAATGTGGTAAAGAAGTGAAAAAGAGAGACCAAGCAGGGTGGGTGTGGATGGAGAAAAGTTTCAGGAGTGATTTGTGACAAAAAGGTTTCAGCAAAGGTCAAAGGAAAAGTTTACAAGACAGTGGTGAGACAGCTATATTGTATGGTCTGTAGACGGTGTTACAGGTAGTCCCCGATTTACGAGCGAGATCCGTTACAACGAGGCGCTCGTAAACCGGAAATCTCGTAATTTGGAACGGCCGCCACGCTTCTCGTAAATCCGGAAATTCGCTCGTAAATTGGAACGGTTTTGCTAGCGCGACTACAAACACTCGTTTTTCATCGAAAAACTGCTTATGAGTGCATAAAAATGATCGGAAACGTGTGTCCACATGTTTAGCTAACGAACTGTGGTGAAAAAACACAGGAAAACTCAGTATTTTTTGCGTTTTTTCCAATAATTCGCCAGCTCGTAAGTCTGGAACCTCGTAGATCAGAGCGCTCGTAAATCGGGGACTACCTGTATTGACAAAAAGACAGGAGAAAGAACTGGAAGTAGCAGAAATGAAGATGCTGAGGTTCTCCTTAGGAGTGACAAGGATGGATAAGATCAGGAATGAGATCATCAGAGGTACAGCACATGTTGAACAACTGGTAGATTAATTTAGGGAGGCCAGACTGAGATGGTTTGGACATGTCCAGAGGAGGGACAGTGGGTATATTGGTAGAAGGTAGGGGTGTAACGGTACGCTAAAATCACATTTCAGTTTGGTTCAATTGCAAGGAAGGCTCGATTCGGTTTATTTTTGGTAAAAAAAAAAAAGACAATATAAAGACTTAGAAAATGTTTATTTTGAAAATATTCCAAAAATACGTTTGTATAAAAATAAATAAAAGTGACCCATTTGGATGATATTTTAAATAAACAGCACTCTTTATAATAAATAAACTATACTAACAACAATAAAAATCTTAATAAATACAATAACAGTCAGAACCAGAACAATAAGCAGCAACAGACTGTTTACAATCTAACTAATCAAGTTTTAAGTTTTTGTCCAAAAAGACCAACTTGTCCACATTTTCTGCTAAAAGCACAGATCTAGTTACAGTGAATATCTCCAGTGGTGGAGAAAAGCATGTCAATATAAACAGTAGCAGCAGTGTGGCTGTATTTGTCCTCATTACTCACAACCTCTTCTTGGTGGGACAGGTCCCTGGAAAAGTTCAGAGTTCAGTTCAGTCATCACACACTTCTTAGCTGCAGGTGATCTGGTGGATGTCTGTCCCTGAAGAGGAAGAAGAGAGCAGCTACCTCTGTCCCAGACTGGAAATAAAACACAAAGAAATAAAAAATAAAACAAGTTAATAAGATTATGATTTTAAATAAAAAGGTTAATTAGATCATAATAAAAGAACAATACCTCTTGAACGGTTGAATCTCTCACTCATCATCATCATCATCATCAGGGCTTTAATCAGCTCCAGGGCTTGTTGACAATATCAGTTTTAGTTTTTTCCATAATAGTTTATAAAGTTCAGAACTTTTTGAGTGATGGATATCTTAGTGAGGCTCAATAACTTTAAAGCCTGCGCAAAAACAGCATTCAGACTTAGATTCAGAGATTTAAAAACTCATACAGTTTGTGTTATTGTTCTGGACCGCTCTGATTTACCTGAGAAAGGTTGTTTTAATGCTGCTGCTGTTAGCGGTGTTTGTAACAACTGGCTTTTCTTCGTTCACGTTCGGATGACGTAGTTTCAAGTCTGTTCACGTTAGACGTGTTGTCTGCTTCAGATTAGGGCTGAACAATTAATTGCATTTGCAATAATATCGCAACATGATAAAATGGGATTTTCTAATCGCGAAGGCTGCAATTTGACTGTTCATAGGACACAAATCTTTATCAACACAAAAAAAACACCACAAAGACATTTACGATGGTTGCATGGCTAGAATGACAACAACCAGTGCTTCAACTTCAAGTAAGCAAAGTATCAGCCGACAGGGATCACTGACCCAACTGTTTGAACTTCAAACAGTAATTTTTTTATATCTAATTTTTTATATTTATTTATTAACTGTCATGTGAAGTTCAGACAGTAGTTAGGAAGTTCACTTAACATGTTTACTATTATGTTTATGAAACAAGAAAAAATAGAAATGGTGAAAAGAAAAGGCATAGATTTGTTTGCTTTATTGTAATCTCTGCTTTAAATAAATCGGACATTGTTTATTATAAAACAGATTGATTTATTGCTTCCGTTTGTTGAAAAATACTTGAAGATATAAAAAAAAAATTGCGTTTTAAATCGCAATTGCAATTTGTAGAAAAAAATTGCAATTAGATTATTTTCCAAAATCGTTCAGCCCTACTTCAGATCCAGTCTCCGTGAAACAACGTCCACACATGGCTTTGGATGTGCGCTCGTCTTTTAACAAGAAAGCCATAACGTTCCTAAACAGGAGACCGCACACGAGATGCTTCGTGCTACGCGTGCTGCAAGATGGCGCCGTGCTAAAACGTGCCCAGGAAATTTAGTTCCGTGGTGCATATTCCCGTAAACGTTCAATGAGTGAAAAAATATCCAAACGGTACGCAAGTGAACCGAACGTGCCGTACCAAAACGGTTCGGTACACCCACGTGTACCGTTGCATACCTAGTAGAAGGATGTTAGAAATGCAGCTGCCAGGAAATGGACAAAGAGGAGAGATGTATGGATGCAGTTAGAGAGGACATGAAGGTAGTTGGAGTTGGGGGTGGGCGATATATCGAATATACTCGATGTATCGCAATATTTTAAATGTACGATGGTTAATTAAAATGGCTATATCGTCTATATCAAGAATCCTCCTACTGTCGCGTGGGCTCCCACTCGCCCCCCTCCTTCCTGCCTGCAGGAGGGCGGAGCCGCGGAGACTTTCAGCACAAGTAAACACGGCAGATATGAAGAGCGACGCTAGCTGCTGAGGGGAAAAACAATGTTCTTTCTGAGCTAGTTTGGATTTAAATTGTCAGATGAGGGCAGAAAAAATATTTTTGTAGACGATGCTGAAAATAATCCCGACGAAAGGTCGGAAGTTCAGAACTACGAATCTTTTTCACCATTTAAACAGCGGAGTGGAGCATGAACCGTGAAACGGCAGAACCGAGTGTTTTTACAGCTTGCTTCTTCCTTAAAACAAACCACGGGTCTGAGCTCATTTAGTCGTGCGTGCACCACAGAGAGAGGTGGAGACATTAAAGGGGACCACACATGCAAAATTCACTTTTTAATGTTTTTTTACTAAACTTTGGGTATTTACTTCATAAAAAAACAGTCCTTGTGCCAAAAAAATGCACCCAGTGGTTTATTTACTCTAAGTAGATTTATTTATTTTTGATAAATACACCAGGATTCACACTTCCTGCATTTATTGACGTCACAAGCCGCCAGCCAATCAGATCAAACCTGAGTCCAGCCCCTCACCTAGCAACCCCTGGTTAGGCTCAACCCACTTCTGTATTAAACACATGACTGTTGTTTTTCATGATTTCATCTCATCTTTTGTTTATATGTTCTTAATTTCATGTGTACAGCACTTTGTTGCAGCTGTGTTTTTTTAAATGGCTTTATAAATAAAGTATAATTGTTATTTTTATGTTTTAGTTCAATTTTTAGTGTATTTGCGATCGCTGCCAACGCGCAGCCGGCAAAAATTAAACGAGCGGACCACAGGCGGAAGGACCGGGTTCGACGGGACCCTCTTCCGGCGCGATGGAGCGGAGCTTCAACTGTACAGCCTTGCAGCAGCCTCGCAGCAGGCTCGCAGCAAGAGGACCTTCTCCTTACAGATTAATTTACGGGAGACACTTGGTGAACTTTGTGTTGTCTTCACTGGAACAGCGATAACTCCCAAAATCTCATCGCGTGCAACGAGCGGAGCTGGCGAAAACCGGAAGAGGAACAAGCTAACATTAGCTTCGGATTCGGGTGGTCTAATGCTAAAAGGAGCAGCAAACTGCGGCGCGCTCAGACGGGTTTCGGTAAGTTATCTTAAGCTAACACTAACAGTAAGTCAAATGAGTAATAAAAAAAGAGCTAATTTTAAAACAACAACACATTACAGATACTGGCTGTTACAGAGGGCGTGAACAGATCGTTGAAGGGCGTGGACTTCAAGAAACCGGTCGTTCAAAACGAAAGTTAAAAATGGCAGAATTAAAAAGGGTATAATTGATTATCTAATAATTATTTTGTGCATTAAATTGAAGGAATAGGGTCTGGATATCCCACAGAAATACCATAAAAATTTAAAAAATACATCTGAGGTCCCCTTTAATAAATCAGCATTTTATCATATCGCTATAAAGATACGGTCCTTAGCGGCTAACAAGATGGCTAACGCTTTAGCCGTCTTCTTCCACAGCTGAGACTGACCGTGTCTTTAGCGATATATGATAAACTGCTGATTTAATAATGTCTCCGCCTCTCTGTTCACGTTTCTGAGTGGAGGCTGTCGTGTTTTTACACAAGGATTCAATGCGACACTTTGTAGAGCAACTTGGAGAACGTCTTTATTCTTTGTGAACCCGGAAACAACCCCCTGACCCTTTCACAATAAAACCGGATACAGTATATCAAATATATTGTACCACAGAGGCTCACATTTACTGCAGTTCACAAACACACTGACTAAAGTGAAAGCACCTTTCTTATCTTATCAAGACACTCAAAGCTCTTTAAAACACAATCTGTGTCCTCATTTACCCATTCATACAGCACTCTACTAGAACTGTATGTAGCCCAGTGGATAAACTGAGGTTTCTCCAAGGTAACAATGAGGTTAATAGAAGTCTTGCATAATTCAAGACAAGACACAAATATATTAAAAGTAAACATTTTTTTACTAATGCATAACATTGATGACAGTTATGGGTTTTTCATATTCTTGTTTCTGAAAGAAATACACTTGTATTTTCCTTTACTTTAATATTTAAATAATATTAAGGGTAAATATAGTTACTAAGTAAATAAAACTGTATTTTGTAAATCAATTGAGCATTATTTTATGTAAATATTGCATGTGGAAGAAGTATTAGTTTGACGTAAGATGCACTGTGTATTTATTTGGTTGAGCCACCTGATTGGTCACTGGGACTGCTCGTCCAGTAGGTGAGCCACCTGATTGGTCACTGGGACTGCTCGTCCAGTGCGTGACTCGTGATTGGTGAAGAGGGAAGAGGAAGGCGGGACGAACCGGGTTGATGCAGAACCGAGCCGGGCAGACGAGCAGAGGAAAAAGTGAGAAGATACAGACTCAAGAGGGAGAAAGTTGGACAAAGCGCCTTGGTGAGGACAAATTTAAGACAAAGTTGGAGGAGCTTGGTCGACGCGAAGGGAGGGACGAGAGGATACAGACGCAAATAGTCCTGGCGAGCTTTGAGTTGAGGAGTTTCAGTTTCGCGGGCTCTGCTGCTGCGTTCAATGGACGTGGGAGAAGAAGAGGACGAGTGAATTGCAACGTTCTCAAAGTTTCCTCTGGGATTTACAAAAACTCTGGGTTTTTGTAACAGGCCTGCAACGTTTTTCCCACTCTTCTGGAGGTTGTGAGTAATAAATTGACTGGGTTACATTTTGTACAGGACTGTGTATATTGATGTACATGGACATTTACTGTTGTTCTTTGGTGAAAAGAAAAAAAAGAGACCTGTAATATTCCTTTTGTTCTGCCTTATGTGAAGAGGTATTTTGTTTAAATTTTAAGAGTTTTCCGGCTATAAAGTTTATGGTGGTGACTAGTTAAACTTCCTGTCACTCACTATTAGGTTATTTAGTTTAATAAATTAAGGCTGAATCATTTTGCCTCAAATTATCCTGTTTCTCTGGGTCCTATTTGTATTAAACTAGGTCATTGGTGCTGCACACCGATTGGGGTACCAGATTGATACCGAACCCAAGCACCCTCCATTTTAGGTTTTCAGCATAAAGTGTGCAGAGGTGCTACAGAATGTGGTGGCCCGTACGGGGAAAAAATTAGTGAAAAAAAAAAAAAAGTTTGACCCAGAGAAAAATAAAAAAATAAAATATATATATATTTACAGAAAAAATAAATGTAAGCAAAACGTAAAATGTTTTATTGATCTAAAGGTGTTCACTTAAATCAACCTAAAAAAATAATAATAATATTGCTCATTTTGCTTAACCTAACCTAACTAAGCACTAATTCTATAGAGATTTATAGCAAAGGTCAGGGGAATGGCTCAGTTGAGGCACTGGTGTAAGGGTGAAGGTATTGACCCAGAGTATGCCATACTGGTCAAGGATGTCCCAGAAGAGGCAGAGGTGAATGTCATTGAAGAAACGCTACAGTCAATCAAGGCACTTGGTCGGGTTAGGGTGAGAGGTCGGATGTATGATCCACAGACTCAAAGCTTAACTGTGCTATGTGAGTGTAGGCAGAAAGTCAATGCTAAAGCCTGCCCGCCGGACATCTTATCAGAAGGTTCTGATGAGCCATGGAGAATCTTTGGACCTTCAGAAGAGGAAAATGAACCACAAAACCCTGGAAATGGAAGTAAACCTTTTGCAGACTCAGGTCAAGATCCCTCATTTAAAACATCCACCCCTGAAGCCATCATCAGAGCAGTTGGCGAAGTCCTTCAAATGACTAATCTCCGTTCAAGCAGTGAGAGTAGTCCTTACAGACGTCTGCGCACTTTCTCTGGAGTGCGACCCACACCTCCAGGGGAGGAAACATTGGAGAACTGGATTGAACAAGCAAGGTTAATGATCGAGGAGTCTGATCGACCTGAAAGAGAAATGAAAATGAGAGTCATGGAAAGTGTGAAAGGTCCAGCTCTAGAAATATTGCAAGCTGTTCGCTTCAATAACCCTGATGCAACCGCTATGGAGTACCTCGAAATATTGGAGAACACTCCAAAAAAGCTAAGTCTGGTCCTCTGGACATCCAGGTCCTCTGGACATTATGTCCTCTGGACATAATGTCCAGAGGACCAGACTTAGCTTTTTTGGATTTTTCTACCTGGATTATTGAGCATGCATCAGGGTATTGGAGAACACGTTTGGTACACCTGAAACAGGAGAAGACTTATACTTCACATTCAGACAGCTATGCCAACAACCAAGTGAGACCCTCTCCGAATTCCTGAGACGCATGGAACGAGTTCTCAATAAAGTTGTCCAAAAGGGTGGTCTGCAGTCGGCTACCGCCAACCAAGCACGTCTAGACCAGCTCATTAAAGGAGGCACTCGGTCAGATCTAATGATTTTAAATCTTCGACTGAGAGAACGCCGGCAAAATCCCCCTTCATTCTTACAGTTGCTGAATGAAATACGGCTTGAAGAGGAACACGAAGCTTCACGTCGTAGATTACAACCTCCCAAAGCCGTGTATGCTAAAAGTACCACTGCAATACCAGACAAAGAGATAAAAGATATAAAAGCTGAAATACAACGGCTCCGAACACAAGTGAGTGAATTTACCACCTCGTCATTCCTGCCAAGTAATGCTGCTGCAACCTCTGAGCCCACAGTCAACACACTGAAAGAGACTGAAGAGGATAAAGGCCTGCAAGCTTTAAGAGAAGAAGTTGTAAAGCTCAGAAAGCAAGTATCTGTTCTGTCCATTCAGCCCAGTTACAGGCCTGCTACAACGCCACCCCACGATGAACTTGAGTCAAATCCAGTTCCCCAAAGAACTTTCACACCAAGGGACCCGAGTGACTTCTTCTGTTATCGGTGTGGGGATGATGGACATTTTTCAACTAAATGCACAGCCCCAGAGAACTACCCCAAAGTAATACAGAAGCTGATACAGGTGCAAAGAAAACAAAGGACAAATCAGAAACAAAATCGCAATGCAAGAACAAAACCCACTAATGCAAAAGTAAGGAGAAGTGTTACCATGGTACGGACAAATAGTTTGCCAGAGGGATTAATTGGACCTCCTTCTATTGCCAAAGTCAAAATCAATGGCAAGCTTTGCACTGCTCTGATGGATAGTGGGTCCCAAGTAACTATCATCTTTGACAGTTGGTACTCGGAACACCTGTCACACATCCCACTCCATCCAGTTACTGGTCTAGCCATATGGGGTCTCAGTGAATCAGAGAGCAGCTACCCATTCAAGGGTTACATTCATATTGATTTGGAGCTTCCTAGGCAATCAAAGTCCAAAAAACTCAAGTCCGTCCCTGTTCTTGCCTTAGTGTGTCCTGACCCACGT
>JBBPBX010027058.1:0-27677 GCA_038048925.1 Garcialebias charrua
AACGCATGTAAAAGTCTCCCATGGGAGATCCAAATATGCAAACATGACCTGCTGGGACACAACACAAAGAGACATCTTCGTGCCATGGGACCGAAATGAAACTGTTGAAAATCATACCAAGACCTGGGAAGGAGTAAGACTAGCAGGCTATCCAGCTTGGATGTACCAGCTGGGAAACACCCCTGAATGGGTGTCTGCAGTAGAAGCTGAGAACCTAACGGGGCCAGACAAACCCCACTTCAAGGTAATCAATCTACTGATTTTGCCTGAAGGAATTGTGACCTGGATAATGCTCCTGCATCACAACATAAAAAGGACAACGAGATGTAACTGGATTCATCTGGACAAAGAAACCCCTGAATGGCACTGTGATTGGGGCTGTAGACCACTAATGGGATTATGCCACCAAGGATATTGGGAGGCTGAAGTGATTTATCCTGCCCCACCGAAGGATGACAGCTGCCAAGCCATACTCCCTCGTTGGGAATTTTGGGGCAATATTCATCTGGACTGTGACAAAGTCCCTCCTTTCATCAGAAGAAACCGGACTGGAGAACATCAAAACCTAACCAAAAGTCAAGACTGTCCACACCGTAAAACACAAGACGGTGCCAGAATCAACGCTACTGAGCAAAGTCCCAAAGTACGACCCAGGAGGTTTGATTCCGAAAGCAGAAAGAAATTGATCATTTTAGCCAACACCGCTTAAAAAAAAAACCCCTGCTCATGCTAGTATATAGAATTTAGTTTACTTATTTACTTATTTACTTATTTCCTTCTTTGCTTATTTTACTTATTTACTTAATTATAATGTCCTGATACAACTGGCCCAGCTAAGCCGGAAGAACCTGACGACGCTATCCCAGTCAGGCCAGCAGTAGCTGATCCCATTGACTCAGAGTCTGACTTGACTCATGAAGACCCAAGGCCAACACCACCGCATCAGCAGGTGATGGATGAAAATGCTCCCTACTCGCCTGAAGGATGTCTCAAGCCAGTGGGAATGTTGCTCCTGATGCTCAATCAACAAGGGAGAACGAAGAATCATTGACCACTACAGGATCTCCGGAGATGACCTGAGGAGATGACCTGAAGAGATAACCTCACCTCAGTCGGGCGGAACACGTGGAACTGACCAGGATGACTACACCATGATGGAGGTTGAGAAGAAGCGAACAGCAATCCAGGGTCCAGAGGCACCAAGGATCCCGCGTGACCTGACGACGACATCTCGGGGTCCCAGATGGCATGGACACAGATGACGAGAAGATCACGATGAGTGTTAAAGGACTTGTTGGAGCAGTACCGCCTGTTTTCAAGCAGAGGGTGTCAAAATATGCAGGACTTTTAGGTTGAAAACAGACTTATACTGCTACAAAAATCTTTACAACACATATACACACACATGGTAAGTTGCCTTTGGCACAGGGCTGAGAGCAGGGTGTGATGGTACACTTTTTATCCCTTGGTGTTTGACCCTAGATTAGTTTAATTTTTATGGCATTTTAAACTCATATGTTTTTTTATTTTTAGGCTTTGTTTGTAATTTAGTAAACTGTCTTTGAGTTATTGTATGGCATTTTCAGTTAACCCTGTGCTATAAAGAATAAGACTGAGTGATGCAGACACACGAAGCCATACGAACAGCAGCCAGACACAGCAGCTCTGGCGCACACACACACAAGCACATGAACGGCCTCTCACCAGACAGAGTACACTCACGCACACACGTGCACGCACGCACACACATAGATAAACAGCAGGTCTTGCTCTGAACAGAATTAGGTCAAAGCAGATAAAAAACAGCTGAGACGCAGGCTGCAGGAGAAAGTCAGGCCTTGTTCCAAAGGAAAAGAGAAAAGCTTTAAATGGAATGTGAACTTTTGTGAAACAGAATTTTATTGAAGCAAAGTGTTTCCTGGATGTCATGTAATTAACTGAAGATGCATGATTATATTGTGAGTAAAATTTATGTTATTTTATGTTTTCTTTTAAGATTCACGGTAAACCAAAGAGGTTCTCCACTGCTGATGGTTGAAAAATAGTTTTTGAATATTACACAGCACGTTACAAAAGTGGGTTTTCCACAGTTTGGGTAAATGTAGGTAAAAGTTGAGGATCTAGGTGAAAGTTGAACTTGTTCTGACTGAAAAAATTGGAACTTTGCCCACATGACAGATGGCATTAAGTCATTCTCTGCTAAGGGAGGGTGACAGCTGAAAGAGACATTATGTCACCAAACTCTGTCCAGGGGGCTGGGACGAGGTGTAAAACGTTACCTCATCATTAACCAATGAAAAAATAAGAAAATGACATAGCGTCTGCAAGTGGGGGCTGAAGTCCCTCTGTTAGAGCATAAATAAGGCTGTTTGAGAAGAGAAATTTTGCTGAGTTCCTGAAAGGTTTTGAAGACCTTTGGATTTACTGGACAAGACCTGTACCTTTGGAAGCTTTTCTGAAGACTTGGAATATCTGAAGAGGATTGCCTTTTTTGAAGAACAAGAGGAATCTTTTTTGCTCAGCCCAGATTTATTTCCATTCTTCAAATTTGAACATTAGCTTCCAGAGTGGAGTAACTAAGCCATCAAACTCAATTTGAGTTGAAGAGTCTTATTTTTTTTCTTCCTTGCTTCTGGAATAATTCCTTGAAGAAATATACCTTTGAAGAGGTAAGGAGGATTGCTCCCAGCTCTTGTTCATCTAAATTTATATTAAGATTAAATTATTAATAACAGTAAAAAAGCCTCCTTTTATACAAGAAGATTAAATAATCGGTTGAAACCAACAAAGCGGAGATCTTCTCGCTGAAAGCGGACTGGTTTATCAGCTTGTTTGAGCTAAAAAGAACACGGAGTTCTTTTTGTCCTCCCTGCTGCTGCAAAAGGGCCTTTGAAAGCTCAACGGAGCTGTGAATGGATGTTTTTACATTTTTATCGGAGTAACTGATTTTTCCTGGATATAATTATTTTTATTTTTTACAAGATTTTTTTGTTTTATAACAATTCTGTGGAATAAACCTCAATTAACACTAATTTGACTAAGGCTGCGCTTTTTTGCGCAAGGGAACTTGGCTTCCAAATCCCCCGGTCCCTTTCAGTGGGCTATATAATGTCGATTCACATGCTAATGACCCTGCTAATGACCCATTAATTCTACACCTACACCCGCCCACCCCCTACCCCTCAGTCCAAAATCCTTGGACCCAGTGCAAGCCTTGTATAACACATAAGCATTTATCGCTGCCAGGTCAAGCATGTTGTAGAACACGGCAATGGGCCGCACCGTATATAAATGTGCAATCTGGTCCATTATACCGGTATGTCAGTTGACCTCAGGTCATGTGACCTATGTTGGTCCGTCAGTTTACCTCAGGTCATGTGACCTGAGTTGGTCCGTCAGTTGACTTCATGTCGTGTGACCTGTGTTGTTTTGTCAGTTGACCTCAGGTCATGTGACCAGTGTTGGTCCGTCACTTGACCTCAGGTCATGTGACCTGTGTCGGTCCGTCAGTTGACCTCAGGTCATATGACCTATGTCGGTCCATCAGTTGACCTCAGGTCATGTGACCAGTGTTGGTCCGTCACTTGACCTCAGGTCATGTGACCTGTGTCGGTCCGTCAGTTGACCTCAGGTCATGTGACCTATGTCGGTCCATCAGTTGACCTCAGGTCATGTGACCAGTGTCGGTCCGTCAGTTGACTTCATGTCGTGTGACCTGTGTCATTTTGTCAGTTGACCTCAGGTCATGTGACCTGTGTTGGTCCGTCACTTGACTTCAGGTCATGTGACCTGTGTCGGTCCGTCAGTTGACCTCATGTCATGTGACCTGTCTGTCAGTTGACTTAATGTCGTGTGACCTATGTTGGTCTGTCACTTGACCTCAGGTCATGTGACCTGTGTTGGTCCGTTAGTTGACCTCATGTCATGTGACCTGTGTCGGTCCGTCAGTTGACCTTAGGTCATGTGACCTGTGTCGATCCATCAGTTGATCTCAGGTCATGTGACCTGTGTCGGTCCGTCAGTTGACCTCATGTCGTGTGACGAGTGTCGGTCCGTCAGTTGACTTCATGTCATGTGACCTGTGTCATTTTGTCAGTTGACCTCAGGTCATGTGACCAATGTTGGTCCGTCACTTGACTTCAGGTCATGTGACCTGTGTCGGTCCATCAGTTGACCTCATGTCATGTGACCTGTCTGTCAGTTGACTTCATGTCGTGTGACCTGTGTTGGTCCGTCACTTGACCTCAGGTCATGTGACCGGTGTTGGTCCGTTAGTTGACCTCACGACATGTGACCTGTGTTGGTCCGTCAGTTGACCTCATGCCATGTGACATATGTCGGTACGTCAATTGACCTCATGTTGTGTGACCTATGTCGTTTTGTCAGTTGACCTCAGGTCATGTGATCTGTGTTGGTCTGTCAGTTGACTTCATGTCATGTGACCTGTGTCGGTCCGTCAGTAGACCTCAGGTCATGTGACCTGTGTCGTTGTGTCAGTTGACCTTAGGTCATGTGACCTGTGTTGGTACGTCAGTTGACCTCATGCTGTGTGACCAGTGTCGTTGTGTCAGTTGACCTCAGGTCATGTGACCTGTGTCGGTCTGTCAGTTGACTTCATCTCATGTGACCTGTGTCGTTTTGTCAGTTGACCTCAGGTCATGTGACCTGTGTTGGTCCGTCACTTTACCTCAGGTCATGTGACCTATGTCGGTCCATCAGTTGACCTCATGCCATATGACCTATGTCGGTACGTCAATTGACATCAAGTTGTGTGACCTGTGTCATTTTGTCAGTTGACCTCAGGTCATGTGACCTGTGTTGGTCCGTCAGTTGACTTCATGTCATGTGACCTGTGTCGTGTCAGTTGACCTCAGGTCATGTGACCTGTGTTGGTCCATCACATGACCTCAGGTCATGTGACCTGTGTCGGTCCGTCACTTGACTTCAGGTCATGTGACCTGTGTCGGTCCGTCAGTTGACCTCATGTCATGTGACCTGTCTGTCAGTTGACTTCATGTCGTGTGACCTGTGTTGGTCCGTCACTTGACCTCAGGTCATGTGACCTGTGTTGGTCCGTTAGTTGACCTCAGGTCATGTGACCTATGTCGGTCCGTCAGTTGACTTCATGTCATGTGACCTGTGTCGGTCCGTCAGGTGACGGACAACAATAGGTCAAGCATGTTGTAGAACACAGCAATGGGCCACCTGCATGTGTCAGAACGCACCGTATATACATGTGCCAAGGACAAGGAGAGAGACAGTACTTGTAAGCAAAATAATTTATTTGACAGAACATCAGGGTTATAGGATAATCAGCACAGCAGAATAAGACAATTGTATGCATAAACTTGTTCTGGAGCAGACAAAGCTTTCCGTTCAGTGGATGTCCCAAAATGTTCAACTGTGAGATAACTTCAGGGTCTGTTATGTGTGAATTGGTCAGGGCCTCTCTAAGGGGGGAAGTGCAACTTACTTACCTGGTGGAAACATTGGAATGCAGTCTGGTGTGGTGGGGGTGTCTGAGTTGTGAGCACGCATATTTATAACAAAAGGCAGTTAATGGCCTACTAATGGTTGAAGAGAAGGAGGGGGTTTGTCCTCAGGATCTTGAAAATTCAGTCATCCTAGTGTTAATGGATTAAACCAATTTTTTTCCCTTCTGAATGAATTAGGGATATTTTCCTTTCTGTTCATAACAGATTAAAAGGAGTTTAAAGAGAAGTTTTGTGCGTCGAGAGATCAGACTGCAGCAAGCTGAATGTTTGGGAAAATTGGGAAGATAAGAAGAACACAGTGTCCCTGTTCGTCTTCTAACCGCTGTTAAAGGCCTCTCGTAATGGATTTTTAACTAATTTTTCCAGGAATTACCACATTATCTAATGGATTAAAATTGTCTATTTCTGGATTACCATTTTTCTGAATGGATTTAACAAATTTGTGGAACAAACAAATTCTCTTTGATTTAATTCAACTATTAATTAAGTTACTGTTTTGGGTCATCCGAGACCGACCCCAGAGCGGGGACCTGCCAGCTAGAAGCTGACTGACCTTGGATGGAAAGCCAGGAGTACACGATGTTCTAATTTTAGCCTCAGGCCTGCTTTGAAGGCCTTGTTCATCAGCATCGCAGAACAACTGAATGGATTACAATATCTTTGAATGGATAACACTTTTGAGGAATAATTGATTTGCCTGGGAGGATTACCAGATTTTTTAGCCCTGAACAGTTTTGATGGATTACAACTGGGATTTTTAACATAACAGAATTACCTGGAGGTTTTTCTGTGGGATTAAAAAATAAAGAAGATTTCTTCAATCTACTGGAGTGGATAAAAGCTGCTTTTGCCGAGTGCAAGACCATCCAGCCTTGGAAAAACTGCTTGTTTGGAGCTAAGGAAACACCGCTACGAGAGTTTTGTTCATCAACACCGTACAACCGGTCTTGAATGGATTAAAGCCTGAATTACCAATTCTTCCTTTCTGTTAGGATTAAAAACACAAGCTTTTCCTATGTGGGATTAAACAAAGATTTGTCCAGTTTGCTGGAGTGCAGACTTCTGACTGGAGTGTAACAGCATCACCTGGAGGTTTTTTCTGTAGAAAAACAGCAAGATTTCCTGATGGGATTATAAAACAAAGTTTTCTGGTGGAAATAAAAAACACAAATTGGAACAATAAGATTACCTGGATGGATTAAACATATTTAATTGGAATCAGATTATTGTAGAATAAACCAACATTTTAGAAGATTATACAAATTATTGATTGAAGTACAACTCAATTCAATTACAAGAAACACCTTAAACCCAGCGAGTGGAAGACATCTTTTGGTGAGCTGTGAATCATTTAACTCTTTAAATGCAAGTCATGTAACCTGATTAAATCTTTTTCTGTAGTAAGTAGTGCTTATGCTGTTATCCCTTGCAACTATTAAATATTAAAGAAAACAAAACGTACAAATTTGGATTTTTCATTTGACTCACCTTGATATTAAATGATGGGAAACTCGGTTCAAAGATAACAACAATATGACTGGAGGTATTTGAATAGTTTTATTAGCCAAAAAGAGTAAAACAATATCCTGGAACCTTATTTTCCTAGGTTCTAAAACTAACCAGACGGATAACAATTACTATCTACTAGAGGTAAGCTGTCGTTTAATGCATGTTTCTCCGTGAGATACGATCTGACTCCATTCTGCTAAGTCAGGCTATCTATCGGGGTGAAACGAGGATATGACATTGCAGATCGGAGACAGTAACAGTCTGGTTGAATTACCTCGTCTCAGCCTTATTCCTAACTGATCTGGAGACATATCGGGTAATACTCGTGTGCAAGGATAAAAGTTCAGGACCCGTTACCGGAGATAGGCTGGAGTGAGGACTTGTTTCAAGGTCCTGCGGCTAACCTCACTCACGTAGAATTAACAATGGGAACCATTTTCATTCCTTTCCTGTAAGAACAACCAAACAATTGAGATCTACATTTACAACATCCCCCTTGGCCTATCCCTTTCTGACATTCTGCTTCCTCCTCCGGGGATTCCAGAGGAACCACTTGTACATTGAACTTTTATCGCTGTAAATAATAAACACTGTTATTTTTGTACTCCCATGCCTTGTGTCGTTCTGGGTCTCATTACCAACTGGGTTTGCCTTGAAATCGTAACAGAATGCTCCATCCAAACAAAACCCAGAACGAGACCAAGAGCGAACAAACCAGCTCCTCTCAAACGGGGCGAATGAATCAATTGGAAGAAATTATGAAACAAGTGTTAAGCCAACAGCTCAAAACTCAAGCTAATCTACAGGAACTTGGAGGTATTGTTTTTTCAATTAATCAGAGACTCGCTCCTTCTCCTCCCACAGCCTCTGCGTCCCCACAAGCTTCAAGTCCGTCTAACATAAACCCTGTAAATGATCCTGTGTTTTCACAACTGGTAGTAAAGCCGTTTGAACTCTTTTCAGGAGACCCAGCTCAATGTGAGGGCTTCCTCCTTCAGTGTGAATTCGCCTTCAGAGGAGCTCCCCAACTCTACTCGTCTGACATAAAGAAGATTACAGTACTTACTTCATGCATCAATTAAAAGGTAACGCCCTCCAATGGGTGACTTCGTTCATTCATCAACACGGTTTGGACTCTGTCTCGTTTAGCAGTTTTTTGGAGGAGTTTTGCAGGATTTTTGACCGGCCGCATTAGCAACCTAACGCGGAAAAGAGAATGTTATGGTTACGTCAGGGCCGGTGTCTGTCTCTGAACACGCTCTGGAGTTCCGTATCCTGGCAGCTCAAACCGACTAGAACGACAGGGCATTGCAAGGTACCTTTTTAAACTCTTTATCCAACTACATTAAAGACCAGATCTCAGTAAGAGATGAGTCACCTAATTTTGACCCATTAATAAATCTAGCGATCTCTATTGATGAACGTTTCCGGGAACACCGCCGTGAGTGGGACTACAACCCCCAGAGAGCCTCTTCTTCCGGGTTCTCAACGTCATCAGCAGGGGGTTGCCACGACAACAGTAAATTCAAAAATTATGAACCCCGAAGTTCTCTGGTGCCATCTTCTGGCTCCCAATCTACTGTAACTGAATCTGAACCTATGCAGATTGGGAGGACCCTTTTAACTTTTATTGAGAAGCAAAGGCGTAGAACCCTTAATCTTTGTATCTATTGTGGTGAAGAGGGACATTTCATTGCCGCTTGCCCCGTTCAGGGAAACGAAAATGCCCACCAGTAAAACAGGAGATACTGGTGGGTACTTCATTGTTTACTCCTCTTCATAGGTTCACATTACCCACAGTTATTCAGTTTAATCAGAACCGCTTCCCTGTTTCTGCACTTATTGATTCTGGTGCAGAACAAAATTTAAATAGCCAAGATTTGATCAGGGATCTATCTTTTGCCGTCCTTAAGATAGATCCTGTGCCTATTGCTGGTGTTACTGGGGAGACCTTAACATAGGTTCAATTTAAAACCACCAACCTACATTTAATCACTTCAGGAAATCATCACAAAGAGGTTAGTTTTTTTGTATTTGACTTCCCAAACACATAATTAATTCTAGGTTTCCCCCTGGTTACGGGATCACAATCCTCATTTCAATTGGGAACTCAGTAGGGTTGAGAGATGGATTGACAGATGTTTAAAACTGTCTCCGTTCTGGCATCTCCAATCCTTCAATAAGCATACCAGGTACAGAAGACATTGACCTCTCCAGCATATCTCCCGAATATCACGATCTGGTCCCGATATTTAGTAAACATAAAGCTCTTTCTCTTCCTCCTCATCGTCTGTATGACTGCCCCATTGACCTTCAAAGGAGCCCCCTTTCCAGTTAGCCGTCTATATCACCTATCTAGTCCTGAACGTGACTCCATGAGATCCTACATTGAGGAATCCCTCGATTCTGGGATTATCCGTCCTTCAACTTCTCCGTTGGGGGCAGGGTTCTTCTTCGTCACCAAGAAGGACAAAACACTACGCCCTTGCATCGACTATCGAGGTCTAAACCTAATAACCATAAAGAATAAATAGCCACTACCATTAATTGACTCAATACAGGAACAATTACAACCCGCTACCATCTTCACGAAACTAGATCTTTGCCATGCTTATCACCTGGTCCGGATCAAAGAGGGTGATGAGTGGAAGACAGCCTTTAAAACACCCTTGGGACATTTCGAATATCTAGTTATGCCTTTTGGCCTCACCAATGCTCCCGCACTCTTCCAGGCACTGATTAACGATGTGTTACGGGATTTTATTGGAGATTTTTTATTTGTTTATTTGGACGATATCCTCATCTACTCCAGGACCAAGTAGAAACATGTTACTCAAGTCAAGAAGGTATTTCAGAGACTTTATGAAAATCAACTCTTTGTTAAAGGTGAAAAATGTGATTTTCACACCTCCTCTATCTCATTTTTGGGGTTTATTTTTGGAAAAGGGCACTATAAGACGGACCTTGAAAAGACAAAGGCATTGGTGGAATGGCCGGTTCCGGACACCAGGAAGCAACTGTAACGGTTCCTAGGTTTAGCTAATTTCTACTGACGCTTCATCAAGGACTACAGCTGTATCGCAGTGCCCCTCTTTCAGCTCATCTTCACTAGCAGAGCATTCAAATTGACTCTTCAAGCCATCTCTGCTTTTGGTAAGCTGAAAAGTCTTTTCTCTTCCACACCTATCCTCGGCCACCCAGACCCGGCTCGTCAGTTCATCCTCGAGGTGGACACATCCGGTACCATGGTAGGCGCTATGCTGTCCCAGAGGTCACCCACCGACAACAAGGTAAACCCATGTGCCTTTTTCTCTCGTTGACTGTCGCAAGCCGAGAGGAACTATGATGTGGGCAATAGAGAACTACTTGCTGTGAAGTTGGCGTAGGAGGAATGCCGTCATTGGCTTGAGGGAACGGAGGTAACTTTTCTCATTTGGACTGGCCATAAAAATCTTACATACCTCAGGGACGCAAAACGATTGAACCTCAGACAGGCATGCTGGTCACTTTTTTCCAATCGTTTTATTTATTCTTTGACATTCAGACTGGGTTCCAAGAATATAAAGCCTGATGCTTTGTCACATCAGTTTTCTACTCCAGACGCTCCAGAATCCGCAGAAGGCATCATACCCCTGGTCTACATCATTGGAACCCTCATCTTTCCCATTACCAAGGAGACCCATTTCTGGTGGCCCACGTTATTGCACAGTGCTATACAAACAAACAAACAACAGGTAGCAACACACACAATGAAGTACAAAAAATAGACATTAAAAACTTTGCAGATAATAATAATATAATAATAATAATAATAATTAATTCAATTTATAACGCACTTTTCATTACTGAAAATCTCAAAGTGCTACACATATATTGAATGCTACACACATTCATAAACCGGTGGCGGCAGACTACCATGCAAGGTTCTTTCCAGTCCTACCGGGAGCAACTCAGGGTTAAGTGAGATAATACATATAATGACCAAACACAGATCATCTGGTGTTGAAAGCAACAGAATAGTAATGGGTCTTTAAACGGGATTTGAAAACCGAGAGGGAGGGAACCTGTCTGACGAGCAGAGGTAACTTTTTCCAGAGTCTTGGGCCTGTTATAGATAAGACCCTGTCACCTCTGTGTTTAAGACAAGTTCCTGGAACTGTTAAAAGTACCTGGTCCGCTGACCTCAGAGCACATGGTGGGACATACAGCTGTAGCAAATCAGAGAGATAGGCGGGGGCGAGACTGTTCAGCGATTTGCAGAAATACAACAGAATTTTGAACTGGATTCGAAGATGAAACGGTAACCAGTGAAGGGAGGACAAGACTGGTGTAATGGGTTCTCTTTTGCCTGTACTGCTTAAAAATCGGGCTGCTACGTTCTGGACCAGTTGTAATCGTGCAATGGTGGTCTGACTGATACCAAACAGGAGTGAATTTCAGTAATCCAGCCTAGATGTAATAAATGCGTGAATTATTGTCTACAGGTTATTTTTGGATAATATGGGCTTCAGCTTAGACAGTCGCCTCAGCTGGAAAAAAACAGGATTAAACGATCATATTTATATGACTGTTGAGTTTCATGGAAGGGTCCATTATCACTCCCAGATTTGTGACTTTTTGTTTTCAGACAGGGCTAGAGCAGAAAGGTTGATGCAATGGTTCGTGGGAGGGAACAACATGGTTTCAGACTTCTTTTCATTGAAACTTAAGAAATTTAAAGCCATCCAGTCCCTGATGTCAGCCAGGCAGTCGAGCAGAGGTTGAATAGAGCATGTACCAGTGTGTCTTAGGGGGAAGTAAATTTGACAGTAATCAGCGTAGAACTGGAAAGGTATGTTGTGTTTCTGGAAAATAGCACCAAGTGGCAGTAGGTATAAGGAGAATAGGAGAGGACCCAGGATGGACCCAGCGGAACCCCCCATTTAAGTGCCTCCACTGCAGAACTAAAATCATTGATGGAAACACAAAATGATCTGCCAGTGAGGTAGGATCTGAACCAATTGAGGGCTGACCCTATGATACCCACCCACTGTTCCAACCTAGCAATGAGGATCTCATGGTCAGTGGTGTTGAAAGTGGATATAAGGTCCAATAGGACAAGCAGTACAGAGTCACCAGTGTGTATGGATAAGAAGACGTCATTAAAAACCTTCAGTAGGGCAGTTTCAGTGCTATGGAGAGGTTTAAAGCCAGATTGGAATAAGTCAAGGATAGCGTGATCCTCCAGGAAACTTCAACTGGGACTCGACTATTTTCTCTAGAAGTTTAGAAACAAATGGGAGTCTGGAGACAGGTCGGAAGTTAGATACTACTGAAGGATCAATGTTTGGTTTTTCCAGGAGAGGTTGGATACCAGTGGATAAACTGCTATTTACAATAGAAAGAATGGAGGGAAATGGATTAGGAAAAACCTCATTTAGCAGTCGAGCACATCATAAGGGGAATCAGATGGTTTCAGGTTGCACATGACCTGCTCTAGAGAAGACAGAGAGATTGGTTCAAAATGGTCAAATACAGCAACAGATTGAGGTAAGATGGATGGAGCATGAGTTGGAGGAGAAATGAGAGCTCGGGTGGTCACAATTTTTTCTAAATTGAAATGTAGGAAGTTCTCGCACAGCTCAGTCGAGGCTTCCAGGGGTGATGGTTCAGTGAAGTGGAGAACAGAGTTTAGGGTGGAGAACAGAACTTGTGGATTATGAGAGTTTGAGGGAATGATATCTGAAAAGTATTGGGATTTAGCAGTTTTCATTGCTTTCTGATAATGGCGCCAACTCTCTTTTAGTATTTGAAAAGAGACCTGCAGCCTGTCTTTTCTCCATTTGCGCTCTGCCCTCCTGCATTGTTGCCTAACGGCCTTGGTGACGTCATTAAGCCAAGGTTCTGCTCTGAGTTTTGATTTTCTAGATTTAACAGGAGCAACATGATCCAGAGCCTTTAAGCAAACAGAGTTTAACTGGGATGTCAGCTCTTCAGTGGATGAGAGAAACACCGGGGGCTGAATTATCATTTCAGAGTTGTAAACATATGTGAAACATGCGGCAGTGAAATGGTTAATGGCCCGGCTGCGGCTTAGGAGTTAGATGGGGGAGGGTGAACTCAAACCGGACTGGCATGTGGTCTGAAAACACATTGTCACCGATTTCAAGATTAAAGAATAAAGGAGTCCCCAACTGGCTCACCTTCCAGCACCCCCACCAAAGACTCCAAGAACGCCATGTACTCTGAAGCCATTTGGCACATAGGTACAAACAACAGTCAGAGCTTGTCCCCCCAACCAAAGGCTCAAGGAAGCTATATACTCTCATCTGCAGGGGAAAACTGAAAGTTATGCACCATAACTCATGTTCCCTGAAGGAAGGCAACGAGGTGCAACACATTGACTATGGGAATTGCACCGCCGCGCGGTTCACCTGAAGTAATACAATCACGCCTTTTCTAAAGGGTGTCAGCATCAGCAATGAGGCCCCACCCTCTTTGCATAAAAGGGGCTGATGCCCCACCTTCATTCTCAGGTTGCACTTCACCGAGCTTAGTCATTGTGTCGGGCCAGTTTATTTCCATAAAATGTAGCTAAATAAACGGATATAAAAATATATTTAAAATAAATAAAGTATCATTAAATCTAGAAAAAAACTAATTACATGATATTCAGTAATAAAAAGAAAACTGTTGATGTTCCACTCAAAATTGAGGGTGTTGAGATTTGTAGAGTGAGTGAGGTGAAGTTTTTGGGTGTTATCATTGATGACAAACTGACATGGAAACAACACATAAATTCTGTAAGAATAAAAATAGCTAAATCGATTGCAGTACTGTACAAAGTCAGAGACCTATTGAATGATAAAGCTCTGTATTTGTTGTATAACACAATCATTGTTCCACACTTAATCTATTGTATTGATGTTTGGGGGAATGCGTGTAAAACAATCACAAAGCCTATTTTTGTATTACAGAAAAGAGCTGTAAGAATTATCACTAGAAAACATTACCGTAATCCATCCAGTACATTATAGAATAGAATAGAATAGAATAGAATATATCTTTATTGACCTTGACATTGCACCGGGGCACAAAGACAACGTAATTGATTACGCACATCCGTCTTAGGATAGGGACAGCGCACAAAGTCGCAGCAGTATAAAACCGCGCCACCACAATCAACAGATATGGAAAAGGGAATAGACACAAACAGGTAAGAACGTGGTATTCAAAAAAAGAATCTATCACAATTTGCCAATAGACACTCCATGATAAAGTCCAAAAAAACTCTACCAGCTTTTTAGCACATTTAGACATGACAAGATGCATTTATGACGGCAGGCGGGAGGTAATAAAGTCTGTGTGTAATCAGCTCCAGATAAGAACAGTTTGCAGGTCTCACAGCTCGGCTCCATCCGAGAACGCACACACAGACACATGGAGGGGTGAGGGCAGCAGGTCCCTTCAGCTTCCCAGCTCAGGAGAAGATTTGTAGACAGCCTTCAGTCCAAGGCCAGAGACCAGATTAGATTAGTTGCTTTATTTTTTCAGTCAGGCCACAGTGTTCTTTTACTGCAGTCTTTAAGTCCAGGTGCTGTTTCTGGGTCCAAATCGCCGAATCGAGAGAGGTTCCGAGCTAAAAGATCCTTTCATATGTGCCCTGTTTTAATCCGGACGGCTGTAAACGAGTTCCACACACCGCAGGTCCGCGGCAGCTACCGCTTCTCCCACCGTGTGGTTCAGCCCGCACAACAGCTTGGAAGGTCATAGCCCGGATCAAATTATTTTATCAACTGAAGTTATTGAAGTTCCATGATTTGGTAGACTATAATATTTTATCAGTTATGTATAGGGCTCAAAATAATGCATTACCTTTAAATATCCAAATGCATTTTGTTAAAAGACAAAGTTGTTATAATCTTAAGGGGACAGAGATGTTTGTAAAACCACAATTCAGAACTAGTTTGAAGGGACGTTCTACCTCAATCCAGGGAATTAGATTATGGAATGGCTTGGAGAATGTAGTTAAAAATGCCAAGTCAATGTTTACATTTAAGAAAATGATCAAAACGAATGTGTTAAAAAAATGAAATAGCGTAATGTGTATTGTATTAGTTAGAAAATTAGAAAGAGTTAGTCATTTTGTACTGTTGGTTGAAGATTATTATTGTTTAATCTGATTGTTGGAAAAAAGGGGCAGATATAATAAGATTTATTCTTCTTTCTGCTACCTTTCATTTTTTTATATTTTGTACATTATCATTTATGGGATTGTCTTGTATTGTTTCTTTTGTAAAAAAATGAACAAATTTAATAAACATAAACACATTTCATAGCTGACTTTATAGCACGAGGGTTCTTGAGCTTAACCATTCCTTAATAATGCCACGTAGTGGTCAAATCTGTAGGTTTGCCACGTGCATGCGCACGCATGTCAGGCAGCTTTATTTAATTTAAAAAAAGCTGTGGAAACAGAACTACATGTGAGACGAACCGAATTGAGCTGATCTGATCCGATCTGATCCAACCCACACTGAGCGGTGGAAAGGAAGCATTAGTCACAGAAATATGAAATAATATTCCTCTCTAGACACCAGGCCTCAAAAACACGCCACTTGCGAGTGTAGATAATTTGAGTAGACTGTGCTCTCGCTCCCTGTATTGTGTTTACCACATTACTGGGCAGTCTGGAGGCCATTACCCGGTCCCTTTCAGCGGCCAGGCCCAGAGCTGTAACAGTTCTGGGCGTGGATGTAGGATCTGCCCATGGGCCTGGGTTAGCAGGTCCCTATGGGAGAGCAGCTGCCATGGTGTCCCCTCCAGCAGTGAAATCACCTCTGGGAACCATGCTTTCTGCGGCCACCTGGGGGCTATCAGTATTAACGAAAGAGCCCCCTGGTGTACACGTTCCAGGGTTGCCTGAATCAAGGGAACAGGTGGAAACGCATAATATAGTCTTCCCGCTGGCCAGCTGTACGTCACGGCATCTGTCCCCAGCGGTGCATCTGTCTCCCTTATCGAGTGATACAGGGGGCAGTGTGTGTTGTAGCTGCAAGCAAACAGATCTACGTCGGCCCTCCCGTATCGTGCCCAGACCTCGTCCACGATGCGTGTGTTCAGCCGCCACTCCGAGGGGAGGAGGGACCCTCTTGAGAGGGCATCTGCCCCGTGATTCAGCTCGCCCGGGATGTGGGTCGCCCTCAGCGACAAGATCCAGGAGCTTCACCACGTGAGCAGTTTCTGTGTCAACCTAAGGAGGGGCTGGGACCTTGTCCCGCCTTCTCTGTTGATGTAGGACACTGTGGTCCTGTTGTCTGATTTTATCAGGACATGTTGTTGTGCAACCAGCCCCTTCTTGTAAAAGTGTTTCAGGGACAAAAACACTGCTCTGAGTTCCAGGAAATTTATGTGGAGCTTGGCCTCCTGCTGTTTCCAGACACCTTGGACGTACTGGTTTCTGCAAAGACCTCCCCATCAAGTTTTTGACGTGACCATGTTGACCAGCCTTCCATGGCTCCAGAGCATTCATGCACTCTGGGCCAATCAGTATCCCCCTCGTTCGTCGAGGGGGGGCAGGTTGCATTTGTTTGTTGATCCATATCTGTAGAGGGTGCATTCTTAATAAGGCCAGAGGCACGCAGACAATAGCTGCTGCCAATAGGCCCAAGAGACGCTGGCACAGCTTGAGAGGCACCCTCTGGCCTAGCTGAAAATGTGCTAGGCAGAGGTGGAGGGATGAAACCCATGCCTCTGAGAGCCTTGCCCTGCACAAAATGGAGTTGAGCTGTACTCCCATAAATACGGTAATCTGGGATGGGGTCAGATTGCTTTTTGCCAGGTTTATAACAAAACCTAGAGCTTCCAGGTGAGATATCACCCTCTCTGCGTGCTGCTATGCTTGGACTCTGTTGTGTCCAAGTATTAGAAGATCATCCAGATAGTTCAGAACTCTGACCCCTTGACCCCTCGGCGGGGTCAGGGCCACGTCCAAGCATTTTGTGAATGATCTGGGAGCGGTTTTCAGGCCAAAAGGTATCGCCAAGAACTCAAGCACGGTGCCCTCGAAGGCAAAGCGGAGATATTTTCTGTGGCAGGGTAGGATGCTCACGTGGAAGAAAGCGTCTTTCAGATCCACCATGTAGAAGTAATCTCTCGGTCGAACCGAGTGGATAACTTGTCGGAGTGTCAACATCCTGAATTTGTATGTTTTTATTCTTCTGTTCAGACCCCGGATGTCCAAGATGGGTCTCAAGCCCTGATCCCGTTTCGGGACCAGGAAGTACTTGCTGTAATGGCCCTTGTTTATATTGTGAGCAAGGACCATTCTGATCACTCCTTTCTGCATCATGGTTGAGATCTCTTCTCTTAAGACATGTGCACGGTCTAGGCTTATGGAAGACAGCACCCCCGTGAAAGGATGTGGTCGCTTGTAGAACTGCAGTCGGAGACCACGGGTGACAGGGGACATGACCCACGTGCTTGGTTTGCATGCTTTCCAGGCGCTAGCGTGTGCGCTCAGCCTGGAAGTTATGTGTATTATGTGGTGTTTGTGTGTCAAGGGGACAGGAGAGGGGTGAATGGCCCTCTCTCGTTCACCCTCCGGGCGACTTGCCTGTCCCTCCGTGGTAGCCGGAGTGTCTATCTGGTGTTGACAGAACTCTGGCTCCCAGCGGGGGCTCATTGTCTGCCCCGACTGTTCGTGTCTCATGAGGGTATGGGTGACCATGTGTGAATGCTGGCTCCCTCCCTTTATCTGACACGTTTTGCATAAAAAAGGTGTTTTTCTTTTTTTTTAGTTGACACACAGGACATTATGTATTTTTGAGACTTTCTTGCTGTGCTTTAAAGAACATGTCTTTATTACATCAACATTTGAGTGATTTTTGTACACACATAATTAACACCAAATAAACATGGCTTTTTACAAACACAGTCTGGCTTTAAAAGGTTGGTCTCCCCTTTGTAAACATGGGTAGAAGCACCTAAAAAATAGCAAGGCGGCCCTGTATCAGGACGGCTTCTGTTTTCGGTCCCTGTTCGTTGAGGAAGACCTCGTGGGCCTGCCTGACGTGGGCCAAATCTGTGCCTTCCCCAGGCTTGGCCAACCTGGGACGGCCCTGCGGCGGGCTTTGGCCTCTGTTCTCCGTCGAGCGTTGGCCGTTTCTGTGGGGGGTGACGTATGGCCGAGTGGTGATGAGGCTGAGCGCCCCTGTTTCCACTAGCATCTCTGGGTTGCACGAAAAGCTTTCTGGGTATCCCCTCACGCAAGGTCTTGGCCTGTTTCCTTCTGTGTTCCAGCTTGCTCTGAATCCTTTCGAGAGCACCGTCGAAAAGCCCTGTGGGCTCGATGGGATGATAGAGGAACAGGTTCCGTTGGGCCTCCGGCAGGTCTGTCAGTGTTAGCCACAAATGGCGCTGAGCGATGACAATCTCGGCCATACTTCTCCCTTGAGCGATGGCGGCTGTCCCCATGAGGTGAAGGGTAAAGTATGTTGCCTTACGGGCCTCCTATAGAATGTCGGCCGCCTTCTTTTTGTTGGAGGTCTGCTGGAGCTCCTGGAGTTTTTCCGCCAAGTATGCCTGCATCATAGCTGAAGCGTTCATAGCGTGGACCGCAAGGCCTTGTGCTCGGTAACACTTTTCGAGCTGGGAGGCCGACACGTGGCAGGCCTTGCTAGGCAGAGTTGGTTTGGAGCCTGAAGTTCTGGGAGCTAAATGTGCTGCCAACGTATCCTCCATCTGGGGAATGTTGCCCATGCCAGCTGCCTCCATTCCAACAACGTCCAGGAACTGGGAGAGAGGCAAAGTCAGTGGAGCCCTGGGTTCAGCCCAGGTGCGAGTCAGCACCGTCTGGAAGTCGGGAAAAATAGGCATCCTGTGCCTTGTGGCCGACTGCTGCTTGGCGAAGAAGAAATTGCCTGCCAACCTCGTTACCTGTTGTCGAGGTAGGGGTTCTGGCCAAGTTATCCACAACGTGTCCACTGCTCTGCAACACAGCTTGAACAGAGCGGGGACATACACATCAGTCTCTGGTTGACCTGCAACGGGGATCTGGGAGAAGTCCTCATCTTCCCCTTCATCCTCGTTGTTGGCTTCGTCGTCAGTTATTTCGCCCGAGGCTGTTAGCGAGAGCTCACCTGCTCGTTACAAGTCCCTCATGTCGAACTCGACAGTGGAGGCCACCATGTCCATGTTTCCTCCCCAGTCGGCTTGACCATTGTCCTCCAAGTCGACGGCCTCAAGCTCCGCCGTGGGAGTGGGCGCTTCCTCGAGGAGCGGTTCCCGTGCCGTGGTGGAGCCGTCCATGGCTTTGACCACAAAGTCCATGCGCCTCCGTCTCTCGGCTTCACGTAGCTGGTTGCAGTGAGGGTAGAATTCGGGGGAGGCCAAAGCAGTTTTTGCGTGTAGCATCCCTAAGCAGACGGGACAGGCCTCGTGGGTGTCCGCCGCTGAGAGGGAATAACCACATCCACTAGGGCAGGCTTGGGAGCCGGGGCTCGCTGGCCTGCTGTTCTTGTTAGAGTTCTTCGACTTCCTCTTGCTCTTCTCCGAGCCATTGCTGAGAAGAGATGTCGAGTTGTAGCCAGTTAGCCGTCTGCTAACTGTTGCAAAGACGTCCTCACGTCGAGTTGCTCTCTGTAGCTATCCGCAGCCGTTAGCTATGCAGGTAGTGTGGCGCAGTTTAGCTTTGTTTTGTAGTTGGGCTGCGAAAAGAGCAGAAGAAAAAAACCTCGAAATTTAACTCGACGACACTGGGTTAGCCTCCGCTAACCCAAGTGCTCACAGGAAATGTCTCTGTAACGCTCAGGGCAGTTGAGCGATCCAGTCACAGAGAGTCCTGCGAAGTTCAGGTGTGAAGCGAGGTGAAGGGCAAAAGAGAATGAAGGTGGGGCGTCAGCCCCTTTTATGCAAAGAGGGCGGGGCCTCATTGCTGACGCTGATGCCCACCTGCCTTTAGAAAAGGCGTGATTGTATTACTTCAGGTGAACCGCGCGGCGGCGCAATTCCCATATTCAATGTGTTGCACTGTGTGTACAGACTGATAAGGGAACTCCAACACACAGGCACTTATTCAGGTGCTAAAAATAAGCTGTGTTTCCATCCATCCATCCATCCATTTTCATTTCGAATTTTGAGTTAATTTTTGAAATCTCGCAAAGATGTAAATACAAGTTAATGCGAAGCAGAAGTGTTTCCATCAACTGGCTTGAATCGCATCTACCGGGCCACGCACAGCGTCATTACATCAGACGTCAGCGTCATTACGTCAGACGTCAGCGTTACGCATGTCTACAGTAAACAGGAAGTAGCGGTTGAAAACAGAACCCGGCCACACATCTCGTCAAAATGGAGAGAATATTTCAGGTATGTGTTGCTATCGGGCAAGTTGTATTTATTCTGTCATGCCAACTAGTTTTAGCGATGTTACATGTTGTCCGGAGCGGAAACAGCTGAACGTCACGTGACGTGAATGTTCGCTACGGCAGAACTGAGTCGGCAAATCTGTTTCCATCTGTCGTTTTGCGCATCTGCTCATTTTCGAAGATCCCAAAAACCACCTCAAGCGAGCGTATAAACTTTTTGGCGAATTTGAGGAAGTAAATTCGGATTTTGCCATTTCCATTAAGCTTTTCTGCTGCAATACTTCAAAATGCGCATCTAGAAACCTTGATGAAAACACGGCTATAGACTCTCACCAGCTCGGCATCTCTCACCATGGGCAACTCCAGAGTGGAATAAGTTCCAGCCCATCTCAAGGAGATTGGTTCCAGAGCCCATGTTGCGCATCGAGGTGAGCCCAACTATATCTAGTCGGAACTTCTCAACCTCACACTCAAACTCAGGCTACTTCCCCAGCAGAAAGGTTGCATTCCATGTTCCAAGAGCCAGCTTTGGTAAGCCAGGGTCAGAGCGCTGAGGCTGCTGCCTTCAGCCACTGCCAATGGCGTTATGCACCCAACACATATGGCCCCTCCTGCTGGTGATAGGCCCACAGGAAGGCAAACCCATGCTACTCATTCGGGCTGAGCCCAACCTGGCCACATGGGTAAAGACCCAGTCACCAGGCGCTTGCTGACAAGCCCCTCCTCCAGGCCTGGCTCCAGGGTGGGGCCCCAGTAATCCAAGTCTGTGAAAGGGACACTGAGCTCCTTGTTTGTATTTGTCCATAAGAGTCTTTATATTTTGATCATTTTATTAAAATCTGTCAAGTTTTATGAAATATTTTTGCTGACAGACTCATAGCTTTGACTCAATTAAGTTGCATTTCAGGGATAGGCCAAAAAAAGTCTAAAGATTTTTCAAAATAAGTAAATAAAAACAAAACATTAGCAGATTGTTCCTGTACAGACAGAACATTTTTTGATTCGTTAGGAGCATTTTTAAAACAAATATCAGTTTAAGGGAACCAGAACACAGAAAGGTTGGTGAATATTATGTAAATGTTAAAAAAAAATGTATAGATTTTATACAATATAAATAAACTACACTTGGGTAAACGAGTGCTCCTGGTGTGGCCTCTCTGGTAGTATTTTTTTCCACATCTCCTGACCCCTGGATTACTGAATCATTGAGGCAGTGGAGACCCCTGCCCCGCTTCCCCATAGCTCCTCATACCATTCCCTGGATATGTGGACTCTTTCAACCCTCTGTCTCACAACCCCTTTTGCCCCGTCTTTACCATCAGGGACTGGCTTCCAGGATGGATGATACAGCAGAGCAACCCCCAGATGAGCTGATTTATGGCAACTTCTTTACATCTAGGCAGAGTAGAGACCCCGAGAGACCCTACCTAGAGAGCGTTATCTCAGACCTGACGCCCCAGCTCCCAGTCCACTGTGATGCCAAGTACCAAACGGCCACTCTAGAATGGTTGCCATTAGTCAAACTGGCAGCCGGGGATCTTCCTTAAAGAGCAGAAACAGAGTGCAGGAACAATGAGACTCACTACCTTTTTTCCTCCCCTTTTCCAGTAGACATTGATCTTCACTGCAACAATTTATTATCTCTGCTATAGCTGCTGTCAAAGGGATGGTGAGGGACACTTTCTTGTGTTCGTCTAATAGTTGGTGCAATCATTATAAATAGAGCAACATCTCTGGCAACTGAAATAAACCATTATTGGGCTTTATTGGCAGCATGTTGACACTCTGCATCTTTTCTTCTAATGGGTCTCTGAGTGCCAATGACTTACCATGCTGTTCTGCCTGAATAAACTTTTGCTGTTTGTTTTTAAATGCCTGAACAACCTTGCCCCACCATATTTGTCTGAGCTGCTTCAGCCCTACTGCCCGCCCCGATCTCTAAGATCAGCTGATCATTTGCTCTTGAGAGTCCCCAAAACTAGGCTGAAGCTCAGAGGTGACAGAGCGTTTGCTGTTGTTGCTCCCAGGCTGTGGAACAACTTACTGTTGAGTGTCAGACAGGCCTCCTCTCTTCCTGTTTTTAAATCTATTTTAAAAACACACTTTTATTCCTTGGCTTTTAACATGTGATCTTATCTTTTATGGCATTTTAACACACCTGCAGTAAGACTGGTATATGTATTTTTTTATTTTTGTATGCTTTGTATGTTTTTTATCGTTTTAATTAACTTGTCTTTTGTGTTATTGTACAGCACTTTGGTTAACCCTGTGGTTTTTAAAACGTGCTATACAAATAAAGTTGAATGATTGATTGATTGAATATAATCCATATAATTTATGCCATCCAGCTGGTAGCATAAGCTTGAGCCTGAATGATCAGATTATGTTCTACAAGTGAAAATTCACAACAGAACTCAAGGTCTTCCTCAAAGGAACACATATCACCTGCTGTCTTTCATGAAGGAGTTTCAGACCAAGATTGTCCTATAATGAAAATTATTGGAGCCCTAAAAAAAATAAAAATAAAAAAAAACTTCAAAATAATTTCCAAAGTCAAAGAGGACATTGGCCCTCATGCACGAACATGTTCGTATTTTTATCCTAAATTTCTCCTACTTTTGTTCGTACGAAGCGTTCGTACGAACATGCCACGTCAGATTCAACAAACTCTTCTATCCTCAGGAAAAGTGTGTAAATGAGCTGCGTACGTATGATGAATTCCACCTGTTCTATCTACCTGCGCGTGCACGCGGAGAGGTTATTTACATAATTCCCACCCCTCAAAACACCATATAAGGCTACGTTTCCTGCCTCAGAGGCAAAACGTGTTCGTTCATAAAATGACAGCGAAAAGTAAAAAGAAGAACTCTACCGGTGCGGAGATTGAAGTTCTGCTCTCTGAGGTCAAGAAAAGAAAATCTGTCCTTATTAGCAGCGTCACTCATGGGAGTAAATGACCAACTAAAGCCAAAGAATGTTTGTTTATAAGAAATGTGGACCTTAAAATATACACGCGACCTGGTGGCCCACTGGGTAAAGCATTGCACCGCTTATCGAGACCTCGTGGGTTCGATTCCCACGAGGTATGACTATTTTTTTTCCTTCTTTCTTTAGATTATTTATTCATTCCAGATTAAAAAGACTTTATGCTTCATTTCTTGTTGTATTGTAAATAGTTTTCTTGTGTTTTTTAAATCTGGAATGAATTAAAAGGAGAAAAAAAAACGTTGTCCCATGTGGGACTCGAACCCATAAGGTTCGGAACTGCGACACAACGTTCTACTCATTGAGCTATCTGACAGTTATGACTGCAACAGGAGGAGGTCAACCTAAAGTCTGCGTTACCGAAGTCTGCGTTACCGAGACAAATTAAACTTAAATTAATTCATAATTTAAGTTGGTTTCAGTTTGAGATCTTCATATTAATATTGTAGTGTTAGAAAACGGCATTGATAACAAATTGATTTTAATTTAAATACTTTAATCCGTTAGTCATTATTACATTTAAAATTATAATTCGACTTCAAACAGAACCTATTGTCAAAAACAATTGTGGTGCGTGACTTTTTTAAACTCTAAATATTTTCTAAATAACGAAATATGAAGTTATTAGTGGAGAAATTCCGTCTGGATGACAGCAGACTGACGCTCCTAAAATATACGACAGGTCCGGACCACTCGTAAATTTTGTTCGTATCTGAAAAAAATCGTAGGATACGAAAACATTGTTGAATGCCACAAATGATCCTAAATCACTCGTACGCACAGTTTAAGAACAAATCTGTGCGTACGAACGGTTCGTGCATGAGGCCCATTGAGAAGTAACCAGGCATTTTCAGTTGCTGTCCCTAAACTGTGGAATGCGCTGCCTTAGCACATTAGACAGGCCGACTCACTTCCTGTTTTAAAATCTTCCCCTAAAATCTTTTTTATTATAGCTTTAATTCAGCTTGAGATATTGGCTTGCATTGTTTTTTTGTTGTTTTGATGATTTTAATGGTTCAGTTTACTGTTTTAATTATTTATTTATTTATTTATAATAATAATAATAATAATAATAATAATAATATTGAATTCAATTTATAACGTGCTTTTCATTAGTGAAAATCTCAAAGCGCTACACACATTGAATGCTACACACATTCATACACCGGTAGCGGCAGACTACCATGCAAGGTGCTTTCCAGTCCTTATTATTAACATTTATTTAACAAGGCAAATCCCAATGAGAACACCGATCTCTTTTGCAAGGGAGGCCTGGGCCTGAAGGCAGCCCAGTTATATACATTAGTTATATACATATATACATACAGTAATTGGTTTTATTGTTTGCTCTTATGAGTCAGGAATTGTTGTGTTTCACTTTGTTCTTTTATCAGTGCACAGAACTTTGACCACTTGTGTTGTTATTTCATAAATAAAGATTGATTGTATTGTATGACACACAAAGTCACATATGATATAGTATCAGAATCAGAATAAGCTTTATTACCAATGGTTTTCAGAATCTGTTGGAATCCTGGCAAAAACCAATGCAGATTTGTTCCTGTCTTTGATTTTATACGTCTACCTTATAATGTTTTGCTAGTTTTTTGATACTTTGTTAAAAAAAAAAAAAAAACTTTCTTTTGTTAACTTTCTTTTTTTTTTTTTCTCTCTCTTTTGTTTTCTGTTGTTTATTGTTTGTTTGTTTATTGTTTATTGTTTAAGGAAATTCTACCACTGCTGTTCATTGTTCTTTAGTTTTAGCAGGTCGCTTTCATAAATGAGCCCATGAGGTTCAAAAGATTTACCTGACTAAATAAAGGTTGAATGAATACAACGAGAATATGTAAGTACAGTCGTGCGAAAGATGGATGGAGTGCACAAAGCTGCTGCTATCCACAATATTCCTGAAGGTGGCACTGTATTTGCGATTATGGGACTTACTTCTGTTTGACCCCGGAAGTGCCTGTATTCCATAGGCGGAGTATGGATCGCGGGTGTTTTTGAAAGTTATTTTCATTCATTTTATCGGAGCAAACACAGCTTTTGTTTAAACGGAACGTTTACTGAAATGTCCTACCGGGGTTCAGGTACCTGCTGTGCTGTTCGCGGCTGCACCAACAACCGGACCAAGCTAAATCTTTGGCTAAAACAACAGTGTTTTCAACACGGACCCAAAACAAAGAAAGAGTGTTCCTGCATCCTTCTCTATGGCTGTGTCTGCGCGATCAGGTAACATCTGTAATTTCTTTTTATTCAGGGAGGGTTTATTAATGAGAGTTTTGGATGATTTACTGTCTTAAAATGATATATGTCAGGCGCGACCGGTACTTTTAGCCGAGATAGCTGCTAATAAACCTTAGCCGAGAGGCCGGAGCAAACGCGTTCGCCATTTATGTATTTTTAAATTATGTCAGCGCGATCAGGTCACATCTTTTTATTCGGGGAGGGTTTATTAATGAGAGTTTTGGAAGATTTACTGTCTTAAAACGATAGATCTCAGACGCGACAGGTATTTTTAGCCGGGATAGCAGCTAACAAACCTTAGCCGAGAGGCCGGAGCAAACGCGTTCGCTATTTATGTATTTTTAAATTATGTCAGCGCGATCAGGTCACATCTGTTATTTCTTTTTATTCGGGGAGGGATATTAATGAGAGTTTTGGAAGATTTACTGTCTTAAAACGATAGATCTCAGATGCGACCGGTATTTTTAGCCTAACAAACCTTAGCCGAGAGGCCGGAGCAAACGCGTTCGCTATTTATGTATTTTTAAATTATGTCAGCGCGATCAGGTCACATCTGTTATTTCTTTTTATTTGTCCCTCCTCTTTTAACAAAACGAGTGGTGTTCCCACATTTTTAATGAACTAAAACAACAAAGTTTGGACTGTCTTCAACTGTATTACTCGCATGTAAATAAACGGTGTTTCCGGTCAACCGGAAGTCGTGCGCACATTTCGCGCAAAGCGTCATGGGGCGTAGGAATATTGTGGATAAAGTGCGGCCTTCTTATTCTTATTCAGAAAACATTTTTTTTACATAGAAAAAGGGACAGAGCCATGAGGAGAGGATAGTGGCATTACAAAAATGATCTCTTCACACCTTGTCCTTACAGGGCCAGATTTAAGACAAAAAAAAACCTTCTCTGCCAGCTAAAGCACATTTATGAACACGTACATATGCATTTACAAACGAGGCGGTCCATGAAGCTCTAGATAGTCCATTGTCCTGATAAGATGATGGTCAGCTGGCACAGTTCTAATAAGTCTCCACAGAAGGATTGGGGGAGGGAGGGGGTTGCGATAGACTAAGCTTTTCCGTAGTTTGCACATTTCCCAGGAGAAATTGATAAGTTGGCCGGTTCCGAGGCCAACTAGGGAGAGATTCAGATAACCACAATTGTTGATCTATTCCGACAGACTATATTCCGTCAGCATCGAGTCTGTACTGATAACTTTCCAAGGCCTGAAATGGTCAGGATAAGGTACATTCCACTGGTCTGTGCTTACGAGCATCTTCAAGATGGTGTTTTCATGCTGACGAGTCCCATTCATTCATTCATTCATTCATTCAACCTTTATTTAGTCAGGTAAATCCTGTTGAGCCTCATGGGCTCATTTACGAAAGCCAAAGCCACAGGTAATAATAATAATAATAATGAATTCAATTTATACTGCACTTTTCATTAATAAAAATCTCAAAGTGGCATCAGATCACTTCCAACTTACGGTTTGGCTCGCAAATCAGCTGATTTTGAGTCATCCAGCATGACCCAGACCTTCACATAGACAGCAGCTTGTCATGGTCCAAATGAGCTGTGGCCTTCTTCTTTATATGTTGATAAGCCAGGACCCCCCTGGAACCAAATCAACAAATGGCACCTATCCCATGCTTCTATACTTGTGTAGGTTTGCACCTAGTTATCACATCTTAAATGAAATTCCTTTATTTATTTTATCTGTCTCTTTATTTTATTTTATTACATATTGTAACTTTTTTTTAATTTAGATCTCAGAGGACAACAGGGTCTGTAGTGGATCAGATTGAGGTTGAACAAGGTGACCCTGTGATCTAGAGGTCACAGGTTCAAATCCATAGACTGACAACAAAAATGTTAAATTAATATTTAGTACGGAAAGGTGGAGCCCACACCTGACTCCACACTCATTTGCCCCACTAACGGCCTTTGAGAAAGAACCTTACCCCCTCCCTCAACATCACCACTACCACACAAACACACAAACCCCAACACCCTCAGATGGCAATCATCTCGACTACTCTGCTACGGTATCTCGATGATTTGTGGTACCACCAATCCATTGGTGGGTTAGTTCTATGAGA
>JBBPBX010027059.1:0-37591 GCA_038048925.1 Garcialebias charrua
CTTCCTTCCTTCCTTCCTTCCTTCCTTCCTCCCTTCCTTCCTTTCATCCTTCCTCCCATCCTTCCTTTCATCCATCCACCAACCTACTTGCTGGGAGACAACAGCTCTACCAACTGCTCCAGCCCTAAATGTAAATCATGCAAAAGATTAAAACATAATAGAGAAGCTGACAATAACCAGAAAATTAAGTTAATCTTTCAATAAGTAAAACATCCAGCATTTTATTCTGAATAATCCGGAGGATTAACTCTGACTATTCTCTTCTCCCTGGGGCAAATATTTCAACCAAAGGATTCACAAGTTTACTCAGAGAGAAGCTGTAATTATGAGACAAAGCACATATTTGTTCCTGTAGCAAACTGTGGTTTTAGTCTGCACTTCCCTCCATCTTATTCTCTCAAGAATACAGAAGAAAAATCTTGTGCAGACAATCTTGTACTAGACTTCTTAACAGACAGACCACAGTCCGTGAAGATCCACAACCTCTCCTCCTCCACCATAACCCTCAGCACTGGCTCTCCTCAGGGATGTGTGCTGAGCCCCCTTCTGTTCACTCTGCTCACATATGATTGTACAGCCACACTTCCAGGCTGTCATATTGTTAAGTTTGCAGATGATACAGCGGTGGTGGGATGCATCACAAACAATGATGAGTCCAGCTACAGACAGGAGGTGGAACACCTGGAGAGCTGGTGCAAAGAGAACAATCTTCACATGAATGTGAAGAAGACAAAGGAGATGATTGTGGACTTCAGAAGGAACAAACACACCCATGCCCCACTGAAAATAGGTGGGTCTGCAGTGGAAGTGGTCTCCAGCTACAAATACTTGGGTGTACACATGAATGATAACCTCAGCTGGAGCAACAACACCACCAGCCTGATCAAGAAAGGTCATCAGAGACTCTACTTCCTCAGACGGCTGAGACGAGCTGGTCTGAGCAGCCCAGTCCTCACCTCCTTCTACAGGTGTGCAGTGGAGAGCATCCTGTGCTCCAGCATCAACGTGTGGCATGGAGGCTGCACAGTTGAAGAGAGGAAAGCTCTGCAGAGAGTGGTGAAGGCTGCACAGAAGTCTGTTGGAGTCAGTCTCCCCACCATCACAGACATTTACACCTCCAGATGCAGGAAAAGAGCCACCTGCATCATGAAAGACCTCACTCATCCAGCACACTCACTCTTTGCCCCACTCCCCTCAGGACGGAGGTTGAGGAGCATCAAGTGTAGAACCACTAGACTGAGGAACAGCTTCTACCCTGAGGCTGTTAGACTCATGAATAAATAAAAATAAAATAAAAAATAAACACTGCAAAATATCACATCATACTGATGCTGATCTGTTTTCTTGTTGCTGTATTCATCTGTGTTCATCTGTGACCATCTGCTCATACAAACTCATGTTCGTGCTGCTGTTTATTCCCACTATATTAAGCTTAGTGTATTACTAGTTGATGCTTTTCTTAGTTAGTTCTAGATGTTATTACTGTTTTTCTCTTTCATTTGTTGTTGGATGTAACTGGGACCTCGTGTACATAATCTCGTTTTCATCTCATGTACCACATGCGGTGCAAATGACAATAAAGACTCTCTGACTCTGACTCTGAAATAAAAAACAACCAATCTTCAGTTACCAGAAAGCTTAAGCACTGGTTTGACTTAAGACAGAAGACAGATGACATGTCATCTCTGTACACATCGGTGCTAAGCTAAAGGAAAGCTTCTCAGGGTCTTCAGTCATTCAGCACAAGTTTACATAACTACATATTTTAAAAATGTGTTTTCTTTAAATAAGTGGTTAGTTTAGTTGGGCTTAGTAAGTTAACACTAGCATCACTGATGAAAGCATAGGCAATTTAACATTAATGAATAAATTTTTGTTAGGTTTCATAAATGTTACAAAACCCTAAATATTCACCAAATGGTAGAACAAATAGAGGACTTTGAAGCCAGAATCCTGAAACACCTTGAGGCAACTCCTTCAAAAATAGCTGAACCACTCAGGAGGATTAGGCTAAGCTACACCAAACCTATTTCGGCTCATTTGATTAACTTGAAACAAAATGTTCAACACCATCTCAGACGCCAAGAGAGAGTTTAATTTCAAGGAACTGTTGCTGTGTTTCTCCAACACAGCTTTTATTTTGAAATTCTTAACATACCTACAGTATTTGTGTGTATTTGTTAAATAGTTGTGCAATGTCTCATACTGCTGGATTATGTAGTTAATATATTTTTGCGCATATATTTTGCGAAAACAGCTGCTGGGACAGCACAAAGTCAAAAACAAATTTCTCCCAAGGGGATAAAAAAATTATGTTTCATATTCTACCTTATATATCTCATATCATAACTATTGTTGTATAATATTAGTCAAAATATTAAGAAATCAAGCAAATAATGTGAAATCAGTTGCGATAAACCTGCACATTCTGATATTACAATATTCACAACACTCACTATGTGGCGGTGGGGATCAGATAGGAGTGAGGGTTGATCTGATGGTCCAATCTGTATCTTTTGCATAAAGTTTGTGTCTGCAACATTTGGAAATTCTTTAGAAAAATCCCATAATCTATGCTTTATTGATATTACTTATGCAAGAAATTCTGATATTTATGGTGATATATGTAGCCCTATAATATATCATTGTATCATATCACCCTATATCATTATATCGTATCGCCCTATAATATATTACTGTATTGTATTGTGTCGCCCTATAATATATCATTATCATATCGTATTTCCCTATAATATATTATTATTGTATTGTGTCACCCTATAATATATCAATATCATATCGTATCACCCTATAATATATTATTATTGTATTGTGTCACCCTACAATAGATCATCGTATTGTATCGCCCTATAATTTATCATTATCGTAACATATCAACCTATAATATATCATTGTATCGCCCTATAATATATACTTATTGTATTGTCCATCCATCCATCCATTTTCTTCCGCTTATCCGGGGTCGGGTCGCGGGGGTAGCAGCCTAAGTAGGGAGGCCCAGACTTCCCTCTCCCCAGCCACTTGGAGCAGCTCCTCTGGGGGAATCCCAAGGCGTTCCCAGGCCAGCCGAGAAACATAGTCCCTCCAGCGTATCCTGGGTCTTCCTCTGGGTCTCCTCCCGGTGGGACATGCCCGGAACACCTCACCAGGGAGGCGTCCAGGAGGCATCCTAACCAGATGCCCGAGCCACCTCAACTGGCTCCTCTCGATGTGGAGAAGCAGCGGCTCTACTCCGAGTCCCTCCCGGATGACTGAGCTTCTCACCCTATCTCTAAGGGAGAGTCCAGCCACCCTGCGGAGAAAACTCATTTCAGCCGCTTGTATCCGAGATCTTGTTCTTTCGGTCATAACCCAAAGCTCATGACCATAGATGAGGGTGGGAACGTAGATCGATCGGTAAATTGAGAGCTTTGCCTTTTGACTCAGCTCTCTCTTCACCACGACAGACCGGTACAGCGCCCGCTTCACTGCGGACGCTGCACCTATCCGCCTATCGATCTCACGCTCCAGTTTTCCCTCATTCGTGAACAAGATCCCGAGATACTTAAACTCCTCCACTTGGGGCAGGACCTCCTCCCCGACCCGGAGAGGGCACGCTACCCTTTTCCGGCTCAAGACCATGGCCTCGGATTTGGAGGAACTGATCCTCATCCCGGCCGCATCACATTCAGCTGCAAACCGCTCCAGCGAAAGCTGTAGATCACGAGCTGATGAAGCCAATAGGACCACATCATCTGCAAAAAACAGAGAAGCGATTCTAAGGCCACCAAAACGGATCCTCTCAACACCTTGGCTGCGCCTAGAAATTCTGTCCATAAAAGTTATAAACAGAATCGGTGACAAAGGGCAACCTTGGCGGAGTCCAACTCTCACCGGAAACGAGCCTGACTTACTGCCGGCAATGCGGACCAAGCTCTGACACCGGTCGTACAGGGACCTAACAGCCCATATCAATGGGCCTGGTACCCCATACTCCCGGAGTACCCGCCACAGAACCCCCCGAGGGACGCGGTCGAATGCCTTTTCCAAGTCTACAAAGCACATGTAAACTGGTTGGGCAAACTCCCACGCACCCTCCAGGACCCTGTTGAGGGTGTAGAGCTGGTCTAGTGTTCCACGACCAGGACGAAAACCACACTGCTCCTCCTGAATCCGAGGTTCGACTATCCGACGGACCCTCCTCTCCAGAACCCCTGAATAGACCTTACCAGGGAGGCTTAAGAGTGTGATCCCTCTATAGTTGGAACACACCCTACGGTCCCCCTTTTTGAATAGGGGAACCACCACCCCAGTCTGCCAATCCAAGGGAACTGCCCCCGATGTCCACGCGATATTGCAGAGTCGCGTAAGCCAACACAACCCCACAACATCCAGAGCCCTAAGGAACTCAGGACGAATCTCATCCACCCCCGGAGCCTTGCCACCGCGGAGCTTTTTAACCACCTCGGCGACCTCAGCACCAGAGATTGGAGAGCCCGATCCAAAGTCCCCAGGCTCCGCTTCCTCAGTGGAAGACGTGCCAGTAGGATTGAGGAGGTCTTCGAAGTATTCCGCCCACCGACTCACAACATCCCGAGTTGAGGTCAACAGCACGCCATCCCCACCATAAATGGTGTTGGTCGCGTACCGCTTTCCCCCCCTGAGACGCCGGATGGTGGACCAGAATCGCCTCGAAGCCGTACGGAAGTCATTCTCCATGGCCTCTCCGAACTCCTCCCACGCCCGAGTTTTTGCCTCAGCAACCACCCGAGCCGCATGCCGCTTGGACTGCCGGTACCTATCTGCTGCTTCCGGGGTCCCACAGGCCAAAAAGGCCCAATAGGACTCCTTCTTCAGCTTGACAGCATCCCTCACCGCCGGTGTCCACCACCGGGTTCGAGGGTTGCCACCACGACAGGCACCAACAACCTTGCGGCCACAACTCCGATAAGCTGCCTCGACAATAGAGGCGCGAAACATGGCCCACTCGGGCTCAATGTCCCCCGCCTCCCTCGGAACGTGTTCAAAGCTCTCCCGGAGGTGGGAGTTAAAGCTCCGTCTTACGGGAGACTCTGCCAGACGTTCCCAGCAGACCCTCACAATACGTTTGGGTCTGCCAGGTCTGACCGGCATCCTCCCCCACCATCGGAGCCAACTCACCACCAGGTAGTGGTCAGTTGACAGCTCCGCCCCTCTCTTCACCCGAGTGTCCAGGACATGCGGCCGCAGATCAGATGAGACGACAACAAAGTCGATCATTGAACTACGACCTAGGGTGTCCTGGTGCCAAGAGCACATATGGACACCCTTATGCCTGAACATGGTGTTCGTTATGGACAATCCATGACGAGCACAGAAGTCCAACAACAGAACACCACTCGGGTTCAGATCAGGGGGGCCGTTCCTCCCAACCACACCCCTCCAGGTCTCACTGTCATTGCCCACGTGAGCGTTGAAGTCCCCCAGCAGAACAAGGGAGTCCCCAGGAGGCGCACCCTCCAATACCCCCTCCAAGGACTCCAAAAAGGGTGGGTAATCTGCGCTGCCGTTCGGCGCATAGGCACAAACAACAGTCAGAGCCCGTCCCCCCACACGTAGGCGAAGGGAGGCTACCCTCTCGTTCACCGGGGTGAACCCCAACGTACAGGCACCAAGATGGGGGGCAACAAGTATGCCCACTCCTGCTCGGCGCCTCTCACCAGGGGCAACTCCAGAGTGGAAGAGTGTCCAACCCCTCTCAAGGAAACTGGTTCCAGAGCCAGAGCCATGCGTTGAGGTGAGTCCGACTATTTCTAGCCGGAACCTCTCAACCTCACACACTAGCTCAGGCTCCTTCCCCACCAGAGAGGTGACATTCCATGTCCCAATGGCCAGCTTCTGTAGCCGAGGATCAGACCGCCAGGGTCCCCGCCCTCGGCCACCACCCATTCCACAATGCACCCGACCCCTTTGGCCCCTCCCACAGGTGGTGAGCCTATGGGAAGGAATTATTGTATTGTGTCGCCCTATATTATATCATCATATTGTATCGCCCTATAATATATTATTATTGTATTGTGTTGCCCTATAATATATCATTATCATATTGTATTGCCCTATAATATATTATTATTGTATTGTGTCACCCTATAATATACCATTATCATACCGTATCACCCTATAATATATTATTATTGTATTGTGTCACCCTACAATAGATCATTATCGTATTGTATCGCACTATAATTTATCATTATCGTAACATATCAACCTATAATATATCATTGTATCGCCCTATAATATATAATTATTGTATTGTGTCGCCCTATAATATATCATCATATCGTATCACCCTATAATATATTATTATTGTATTGTGTCACCCTACAATATATCATTATCATATTGCATAACCCTATAATATATCATTATCGTATTGTATCGCCCTATATCATTATTGTATCATATTGCCCTATAATATATCATTATTGTATCATATCGCCCTATAATATATAATTATCGTATTGTATCACCCTATAATAGATCATCATATTATATTGCCCTATATCATTATCATATTGTAACATCCTTTAATACATCATTATCATATTGCATCAGACCATATCGAATCATATCGAATATTGAATTGTATCATAGATTATATGTTTTATTGTACTTTACTGTACCTAGTGTAGGCAAGTCTGGCTCACAACTGGTGCGCAGGATAAGCATCAACCTAAACTGAGAATTGCTTTCTGATTAAAAAGCATTTTGCTTTATTTCATGAATAAGCTATTTATTTGCAGTAAATCACAAACGTTTTGTGTGTACCAATTCAGTGTGATTCCAGCAAAGTTTTGCTAATTTTATTTGCCTTTTGTCAAACGGTTGCAGTCCAGTGAGAAAGTCTTAAATGGTAAATCTTTGTAAGTTTGACGATATTAATCTAGAGATTTAGATGGACTTGTGTAGGTAATGTTCCTCAATACTTATAATCCTTTTATGTAACTTGCATGGAACTTAATTTACTTAATTACTGATTTTGCCATATGAAATTAGATACAGTAAAACCTGGACAATAATTAAAGCCAGCTGGGTGACTCCCAATATGTACGTGTCAGACCAGGCTGGATGTTTTTGGCACCCTGTCACAATTCTCCAGTTTCTAATGTGACAGCCAAATGTGTGCCGCCAAAATCCTCTTTACAGCTTGTTTAATCCTGGCCCAGTTCTGATACTGGATACTGTGGCCTGGCACTGGTTGGCTGCCTACCTCACTGGCAAGAAGGAAAGGTGGTGTATTTTGGAAGCTTACCGAAGGAAGACGTCAACTTTCTCTTTTTAATCAATAAAAACGACTTAAATCAGAATACTGTACTGAATCATAAATAGATGCTTTTACAAGTTAAACTTTAGTTATATTAGCTTGTCACATATCACGTGAGGTGAAGACTGACAGCAGCTGGGTCTGTGTGCAGTGTGTGTGGGTCTTTAGTTTCATCCTTTGAGTCCAGATTATAGGTGAGTCAAAGCCAGAGATTTCTTTGTCCTAAAAGTCCTAACCTGAGGCGATGATTAGCGACTCTACAATAGCAAGCAGAGGTTTGACTTTACGTCGCATGAGTCACGCTGAGTCAGAAGTGTTCCTTATCCTTTGTGATGCTTCAAAAGACACACAATCCCTGAAAGACTTCAAGAAGCATAAAACGTAAACAGGCACATTCAGAAGCTCACAGATAAGTATGCTTAGTTAGACCAGTGCTGTCCAAACCTTTGGGCTCGCGGGCCATGACTTTAATCTTGGATTTAAAAATATACAGTACATGAATAATTATTTTGGGGGTGTCATTCCAAACTCTCAAAAACAATCTAAACAAGAAAGTTCATGCTCAATAATCCAGGTATCTAAACAAGATTTTAGTCTTAAAAAAGCCTTGCTGATAATAGTTAAGTAAAAAAATAAAAATAAAATGCATTCAGTTCCTTTTTCTCATGTTTGGAAAGTTCATTTTAGTCCATTCTCAGGTACAAAAGCACGATAGGAGTTACAGTAGTTCCTCACTTATCGCATGAAAATCTGTGAAGTAGGGATGTTACATTTATTTTAGTATTTATATACTTATGGCTTTATAAATCCCACACTTACAATGGGCCTCATGCAAGAACATGTTCGTATTTTTATCCTAAATTTCTCTTACTTTTGTTCGTACGAAGCGTTCGTACGAACATGCCACGTCAGATTCAACAAACTCTTCTATCCTCAGGAAAAGTGTGTAAATGAGCTGCGTAAATATAATGAATTGCACCTGTTCTATCCACCTGCTCGTGCACGCGGAGAGGTCATTTACATAATTCCCACCCCTCAAAACACCATATAAGGCTACGTTTCCTGCCTCAGAGAGCAGGAAGTGTCCGTTCATAAAATGACAGCGAAAAGTAAAAAGAAGAACTTTACGGGTGCGGAGATTGAAGTTCTGCTCTCCGAGATCGAGAAAAGAAAATCTGTCCTTTTTAGCAGCGTCACTCATGGGATTAAAGGACCAGCTAAAGCCAAAGAATGGCATGAAATAACCACTGCTGTTAATGTTGTGTCTCCCGTGGGTCGTACAGTATCAGAAATCAAGAAAAAATGGTTTGATCTGAAAATGGCTTCAAAAAAACGTCTCGCCGCAGCACGGTGCTCTATGACTGCAACAGGAGGAGGTCAAGGAAAAGTCTGCGTTACCGAGATGGATGGAAAAATAAATGTCATGTCAAAACTCCAATTGTGCGCTCAACTACAGCACGAGTGCGTGTATGCAGCTTATTACACAAGCGCTCCTGTCTTGTCTGAGGGCTGTTTAGAGGTGTCATAAGCCATGGGGCTAATGCATAGCCTCGATCACCTGTGGAAAATAGTGAGTTATAGGTAAATGATCAGAGAATAATTCCAAATCCTCAATTACAAATTAAAAAGTTACCAACAAGCCAGCCATCTCCATGCGCACCTTGCGCAAGACGCGTGCCAACAGCACTGTTTTGCAGCACAAATGAGTCATGCGCTCCTCCTGGCCATCGCGCAACCACATTTAGCAGGTTATATTTCGAATCAGATATAATTTGGACATTTATGGAGTGGTATTGCTTCCGATTGAGGAATGGGAATGCGTCAGGTGAAGGTGCTTTGATCCGTATGTGTGTACAGTCTATTGCTCCGATGGTGTTTGGCAGTCCAGCAATAGCATGAAAATCAGTCTTAATTTGTACTTGTTCTGCGGCGGTGTATGGGAATTTTATGTACCTGGGTGTTAATTTGAGGAGGGCTTTGATGACCAAGGGGAGCGCACGACTCACCGAAGCCTGCGACACACCAGACAAATTAAACTTAAAATTATAATTCTAATTCAAACAGAATAACCTATTGTCAAGAATAATTATGGTGCGTGATTTTTTTAACCCAAAATATTTTCTAAATAACGAAGTATAAAGTTATTAGTGGAGAAAATCCGTCTGGATAACAGCGGACTGACTGCTCGTAAAATATACGACAGGTCTGGACCACACATAAATTTGGTTCGTTTCTGAAAAAAATCTTAGAATACGAAAACATTGTTGAATGCCACAAATGCTCCTAAATTACTCGTACGCACAGTTTAAGAACAAATCTGTGCGTACCAACGGTTCTTGCATGAGGCCCAATGTTCTTTACAATGTTCTAAACTCTCTAAAAAGCACAGCGAAAGAGAGCAGACAGACTGATGCTACGGTTAATGAGCCAATCCCAGGGGCGGACTGGCGATCGGGAACACCGGGACATTTCCCAGTGGCCTGGTCCGCTTATTGATCGCCGAGGGTGACTTAAGGCTTGGTCCGGGTCAAATTATTTTAAATAAACAATCCATGCCGCTCATGCAGCTCACTCAGGTATAGGACAGACCTCCTCCCCGCCCCCTCCTTTCTTTTTCCGAGGCTGTCTACTTTGCTGTGACAGAGAGCCTCAGAAAGAGAAAGGAGGGGGCAGGGGGTCTGTCTAAGTGAGCTGCACTCAGCCACTCTCTCTCTTTTAAACTGATTCACTACTCTTGTTTTTCCACCTAAGCATTTTCTCCTATATTCTACATTTGTTCATGAAGATTGTCTATTGTTGTCGCTGTTGTCATCATTCTTCGTTGAAAACAGGTCTCTCTAAATGAGTCCTCGAGGCTCAATGGGATTAACCTGCCTAAATAAAGGTTGAATGAGAATCTGATTAGTAGCATATTCCTAGTTTAGCATATTTCTTAGATCATATCTTAGATCTTGTTACGGTTTTTCTTTACAATTTGTATTTTTGTTTGATGTCACTGGGACCCTGTGTACATAGTTTCGTTTCACCCCATGTACCACATGCGAAGTGAATGACAATCAAAACACCTTGACCTGATCTGTTCATCTCTGCTCCCTGAGCAGTAGCGATGGGGAAAGACAGAACCCACCCCGCCCCCTCCTTTCTCTTTCTGAAGCTGTTCTGTCACAGCAGTGCAGACAGCCTCAGAAAAAGAAAGGAGGGGAGGGGGTTGGGTCTGTCTTTCCCAAAGGTGGGCGCCAGACCGCTGGGGAGCGCTAAAGCGCTAATCCGCTTATAGCGGACCTAAACAATTTGTCAGCGTTACAGCGGATTGACTAACTTTTATAATTCATAAGCGGATTTGCGCTATTTTTATTTAAAATGCAGTACCGCTAATAACTAATTATCTATCAGTAAAAACGAAAAAACTTATTTACGAGCTCTTAAATCAACCGGACGACTGCTCACAGACCATATCCTGTCAGCGCCGGATGTGGTCCGTGACAAAAAAGCATCCCCCTCAGTCTCTTGGCTAGAGAGAGCGCTCTCTCTATAGCAGTTAGCAGCCAGTGTGTTACTCTGCAGCCTTATTGCTTGTTTTCGAAGAGTCAGACGAAGAGTTTTTAACATGGAGGGTGAACTTATGGATGTTTCTCAGCGGCCTACGCGACGCGTCAGCGCCTCATTTGCCCTCTTCAAAATGGCGACGGCCACAGAAGCAAAGGACTTTACAACAAAACACGGTAAAAACAATTATTTCTTTGCTGAGAAAAAATATATTTCTTAGCTGACTTTATAGCACAAGGTTTTTCTGAGCTTAACCGTTTCACGAAATGGTCAAATCTGCTGGATTTAAAAAAAGTAGTTCGCCATTTGCACGTTAGCGTGTTAGCATTTAGCTTCCGCTAGCATTGCTAATACATAAGCGCTTTTGAATTTGCGGACCTAAATATTTTAATAAGTGCTTTAGAAATAGCGGAACTAATTTTTGGATTAGCGCTGCCCAGCACTGGTCTTTCCCCATCACCAATCACGTGTTGTGTACAATTGGACATTGAAAACCTGCAAAAGAGTGAGTCCGTGAAAGTCCAAGCGCGAAGTATCGAGTGACTACTGCACTGCTTTAAACCCAATTACTTGAAAAGGGATGAGTGGTTCGGCTGTAGATTCTTGTACTGCAAATTTGCTAGCATTTCAAAAATTTATATTCTTCAGTTTTTCCTGTTGTTAAAATAACATCACCAACAAAACTAAATTTGTAAAAAGGTCCAGCTACATCAACTTCTCAAGCACATGGGCCAAATTTATATACATCTTAAATTGTAGTAGTAGGCTGCACAAAACCCATTAAAGAGCCAAAAATGGCCCATGCACCACACTTTGGACATCTCTGAGCTTGACCGACCTGCATATGAATACTGTATAAAAGCAGAAAAACACCCTTGTGTATAAACATTTGAACTCTTTTTCATTGTAGATTCTTAAATTGTTGCTAACTACTCCAATCCAATGATAAATTCTCACCTTGTTCACAGTTTTTGCCCCCAAAGCCGGTAGGACAGTCACAGCTGTAAGTGTTCCACTTGCTGATGCACACTCCTCCGTTCAGACACACGTCATCTGTGCAGCTGTTCTTCTTTGCTGGACAACCTGGACATTAAACAAAAAAATCACCAATCCTTTCCTCTAAACTCTGTCAAATCAGCGTTACTTTACAGAGTGAGTGTCCAACCTGGAGCGGTGCCGTTGTTAGCGATGTAGCTCGCCATGTCAACGGCTTTGCTGTCGATGGTTAGGTTTTTCATGCAGCCCACAAAGTTTCTGTTCCTGACCGGGAAGTCCTCGGGAAGATTGGGAACTCCACCAAGCAGCAACGGTCCGGTCAGATCCAGTGATCTGCAGAAAATACAAAATAAAATTATTGTGTCACGTAAATTATTTTTTTAAATTAAAGTTAGAGACAAAAAACTTGTCAACAACATGTGGATAAACGATAAATAAATTCATAATCATGCACTTCTTGTTCATATCTAGAGTTTGCAATGTGTATGCCTCAAATCAGGAGACATTTCTAAAAATAAGGTCAAAACTTCTACAAAGCTACAGAGAAACTCTAAGTCAGATTTAGAAAGCTGCTTAAGCGTAAAGCTTATAAAACACATCAAGCAGCTTTAAGAGGTCAAATATGATGCAATTCTGCAACGAAATCCCACAAAGCTCTGAACTTATAGATACGACATAAACACCGTTGGTTCCCTGGAAGCATAAAGAACATCAAAGAGCTTAAAATAATTATTTAAGGAGGGGAAAAAAATGAAATCTCATGTTCTCAATCATTTTAAACCACAAAATGTTACATTTATTCAAGCGTATACAGGCAATAAATGTGAAAAATATACCAAGAATGTTACTTTTTCTCATTCTTTTACCAAATATCAGTCATAGAATCTGTTTAAAATATAAGAAAAGATAACTCAAACCTGGCGATCTAGCCTTAAAAAAAATAAACTTCCTGTATTTAAATCACCGTGCCGCAAATTAAAAAAACTCAAACAGGAAAGCCAATCAGGCGTTTAGGTTTAATTGTCAGAAAGCTTCAACGTGACACAGTTAAATTCCCGATTAAACGTCTCTCAGCATGTGCGACCTGCGCAACGAGTTCCTGAAGGAATGCACCGTTCCTGCAGACGCGTTTGAAGCCTCCCTCTGTCCCCACCCTCCACATGTGTCTCGGCATGTTGGCTCTCTGAGTGGCTCATTAAAGAAAGTCTCACGGTAGAAAAATCAGAAACTGATCTGTGTCTAGTTAACGCACAGTACAGTAAGTCGTCTAAAGCCTGCGCCGAGACGAGCTTTAGGTCGTCTGAGGGCGTCTGACGGCAGAAGTGCTCCAAGAATGAAGGCGGATGCTAGAAAAGCAGCTATTTAAGCAGGTGTAATGAGATTTAATGTAACCCCTAAGGTACAACATATTCACTGTTTGGTTGAGTACCGTATTTTTCGGAGTATAGGTCGCATTGCCCAATTATAACCAATAGATTGGAAAAATCCCTAAATAGGTCACACCGAAGTATAGGTCGCACCTATGTTTAGCTCTGCTGCAAATGTCTGCCACAGGAGCGCACAGCAAGGCTTTTAAGAAGATTAACACTTAAAAACAATTATTTGTTTGATAAAAATTATAGCAAATATGTGTCTGAGCTGAACTTTTCCTTAATAAATGAACGTAATTGTGAAATGAGCTGGATTTAAAAATTTGTTTTGCCGAAAGTGATAAAAAGCCATATATAGGTTGCACCTGAGTATAAGTCGCAGGCCATGAAAAAATTATAAAAAGGTGCGACCTATACTTCGAAAAATACGGTAAATGCTGATTCAGCATTTATACTATTGTTTGATGCAGTTTCACTACTTCTAAATACTTTTGTGCTATTTAGGCCGTTCAAACATCAAAATATTTATCTTGTTACACTGATGCAGCTTTTTGGTTTGTGTAACTTTCAAACTATTCAATTTATTTGAGTTTATTTACAAATATTTTCCACGTAGAAATATGTTAAAATCTCTTGGGTTGCTTCAAAAACAGTGTTGTCTTTGAAATCTGCTTCAACAAACTTGTTCAGTTTTGGTCTTTTTGTGCGGCTTTTATTTTTTAGCTGGCCTTTTTACTATTATCTTCAACTAGCATTTTGATACAGCTAACTTTTAGCTAGCCTGTGCTACAATAAGGTTAACTTTTGAAACTTTCAACTAGTCTTTTCACCCTTTTAGCTATAGCTTTTTGTTACTTTGTGTAAGCTTTTTGTTACTTTTAATTTCTAGCTAGCTTTATGCCATTTCAAGCTGCAGTGTTATGCTATTTTAGCTTAAAGCTAGTAGTTCATCTTTAACCTTTACCAAGCCATTAGCTACTTTTCGCTTTTAGCTCACGTTTCCATATTTCAGCTCGACTTTTTTGTTGTTACTTTCAACCAGTTAGAGAGGACATGGATGTAAAGGAGTGAAGACAGAGGACACAGAGGACAGAGTAAGATGGAGGAAGATGAGTCGCTGTGGCGACCCCTGAAGAGGGGAAAGCCGAAAGAAGAACCAGCCTTGAGATACTTTTAGATTTTGCTATCCTTAGCTTTAAGGTAGAGTTTTGCTGAATGTTTAACTTTAAGTTTTATTAGCCTTTTGTTTCTTTACCTTCTATTTATTCTTTTAATACTTTAGCTAGTCTTTTGTCACCTTTAGCTTTTAGATAATCAATTTTACTTTATCTTAAAGCTAAACCTTTCGTGTTTTTAGCTAGCATTTTTGGGGCTTTTAGCCAACCTTTTGGTACATTTAGCGTCTAGCTACTGTTTTACATCTTTAGCTTTTAATTAGCCTTTTGTAACATTACCGGTAACTTTTATGTTGTGTTTTGGTACATTTGTTTAGTATTTAGCTACTTTTAGCAAGCGTTTAACTACGTTTGGCTTTTAGCTAGTGTATATATTTTTTAGCTTGCAGCTGGTGTTCTGCTTCTTTTAGGTTTAATAACTCAATTTCAGCTTCTACAACAAATTGTAGCTCCGACATTCAAACAAGTCCTCAAAGTAAACTGAGTTCAAATAACCTGAAGGCAAAAGGAGAAAGCAGGTAAGAGAGTTTTTACTTCTTCTGTCCGATCTGGGTGCCCTGCGCAGCACACGAGTAGTTGCCGATCTTCTCTCTGAAGTTAATCGCCATTGCGATGTCGCAGTCGTCCACGGCAACCACCGCCACCTTTTCTGCGGAAGGTCCATGAGGGACGCCAAGACGCCCAAAGTTAGGCTGGAAAACACAAAACAAGATGGCATGTTTTTAAATTATTGCTTTCTTTGTAAAGTAAGATTTTGTTATTTTTTATTAAACTTGCTTTCCAATTTTGAATTATAAACTTTAAAAAAAAATGTACATATAATTCTATGATTTCTTCCGAGCAGTGATAGTCCGATGGTGGGCATGGTTCCGCTAATCTGCTAAAAGTGGAACTACTTTCCGTTTAGCGGATTAGCATTTTCGGCAACTTTGAATACCTATAGCGGAGTTAGCTTCTGTTTAATTAAAGCCAATATATTCAAGTCTGCTATTGTTTTAAAGACAGTTCTCCACACAAAGCATACAGGAGAATAGTGATTTACACAGAGTTATACAGTATTATGCTATGCAGAGCTAAGCGAAGGTAGACGTCACCAGAGTTTATCAATAGCGTATTTTTCAGACTATAAGGCACACTTAAAATCCTTTAATTTTCTCAAAAATCAACAGTGAGCCTTATAATTCTGGTTGTGCTTACTGACCTTGAACTGATTTTATGTGGTACACGACACTCAAAATTCTGTCAAAATGTTTTGGTTTTGCTTAAAGCCCCCAGTATACTCCCACGTACGTCCGTTCACGCGTACGTACTCGCGTACTGTACGCAGAGGGTTCAGACATCATACTGGAGTATCCACCCTGCAGCTGCAGCGCAGCTCCACAGACAAGGAGCGTTTACTTACGGGACAAATTGAAGTCACTGATTGGTCATTTGCTGACACTCCTACTGAATTGATTGACAGGTAAAAAAAAAAAACAAGCGCTTGTAGCCGCAGCGGTGTTCTGTGTTTATATGTTGTTAATAAAAAGTTCTAAAAACAAACAAACAAACAAACAAACAAACAGGGAGCGCTGGTCCTGCAGCCCACACATCAGACCAGTACACCAGGAAATCTCCAGACCCTCCCGCAGCCACGCTGGACGTGAGTTTAATTCGCTCGTGACAAATTTGTTCATTTCTCATCCTTTCAGTCATGGCGTCAACGGAGGAGGAAGAGATCACTGCCTTTTGGCAACAAAACAAAAAAAAGAAAAGGCCAGATCAGAAATGAAGAAGGGGAATTTAAAACATTGGTGTCACATACAAAACAGTCCGGCGTCGGGCGGTTTATTGTGCAACACCGCATTTGCGTACGCGGTCGTAAAAATTTAGCTTTGCGCGTACATGCCCTGCGGGAGTACGCTTGTACCTCTGCGTAGTACATGTGTACCTCTGCGTATGAACGTACGTGGGAGTATACTGGGGGCTTTATGCGACTTATAATCCGGTGCGCCTTATAGGCCGAACAATACGGTAACATGTCATCCAAAAATTGGATTAGAGTAATTAGATACAAGTGGGCTGAGACTCAACAAACAAAAAAAGAAAAGATGTTGAAAAAAGAAAGAAAAGAATGACTGACAAAACAAGGAACTGCCAAAAACAAAAAAACAAAACAAAAAGACATAACATATATGGCAAAAATAAATAAATAAATAAAACAAATAATTACGTGAGGAGTTTGTGTTCTATTTTGGTTCATTCAGGCAAAATTTCAAACCCCACTGAGAGTTATATATAATAACTAGTTATAATAATAGTTATACTGTATTATAGTTTTCTCCTTCCACTCCTATCAACTAACCTTGTGTCCTTGTATTTTACTAAAAACAAAGCGTCCACATTTTCCACAAGACAAACAGGAAGTGCGACACCTCTGATGCCACAGCAGCTGCTTTCCTTCTCTTACACATTTAATTTAATTTAGACCCGTCTTTGACCGTCATTAGCTTCTCTGTGAAAGTCACCAAAGCAAAACCAGGCAAACAGACAGAAGGAAGAAACAATAGACGCTACGTCATGCGTGGTTAAAAAAAAAGGAAAAAAGAAAAGCATCATGGGAAGACTTTATAGAGCCCCTTGTTAATTGGAATGAGCAGCTGGGATCTGAGATTACAAAGGGCTTCCAGGTGTAGGAAATGTAGGTAAATAAATTGGAAAAAAGCAAAAGAATCATTCGTTTACCTTTTTACTTTTTATAAAACCTGACAGTATTTTTGTGTGAATAACATTAGTCACACATTTCCAAGTGCCGTTTCAGTCATTATTTCTTAAATCACACACGCCGTTTGGACGTTAACGCTCATTTAGGTCAATTATCAAAAAGCATTACGAAAATGCAGAATATAGTGTTTTTAAAAATAATAATAATAATGAGAATAACTGTTTTTATAAAACCTTTTAAAATAAACACAGTTGCAACAAAGTGCAATACATGTAAAATCAAGAATCTTCAAAGTTCATGCTCAATAATCCTGGTAAAAAAAAATCCAACAAAGTTCAGTCAGGTCAACTGGATGTTTTGTTTTTTGTTTTTTTTCTGAGAAGTTTTGTCTTTCATCCAAAGGACTTCATCAGTCTGAGATGTCACTACAAACTCTGTCCCCACAAGCACAGTGACTGCTGGATATGGGCACCAGTAACCCCCATGACTTAAAAAGGAAGAAGTAGGTAAAGATAATGGATGGATAGCAGTAAAACCACTACAACAATAAGAACTGGAGAGCAAATTGCAGGCAGTGCCAAAATCCAGGGAATAAAACTGTTTTTAAAAGAGTTTTAAAAATGGACAGATAAGGAGCTCATCTGATGGGAAGAGGGAGATCATTCCCTGATCTGGGAGCGGCAACAGAAAAAGATCTGTTCCCTCTGAGCCTCCGTTTGGACCTCGGCACCCCCAGGATTTTATGGTTGTTTGGAGCAAAAATCAGAAGTAGATATTAGATTACTGCACAGTCGCAATGTCGAGCACCAGTATGAGCCCGAGTCGCAACATCTGAGAAGAGCAGAATATTATCAGCTGCTCCGATGCATGAAAAATGTCCTGGACTGATACACGAGATGGATTCAAGAAACCCCTGACTTAATATAACAGCAGAAATGTGCTCGACAGGTTTGTAGATTTAAACTTGATGTCACAGAAATTGTTAGAATTGATGAAGATCCCAAGAAAATTCAGCCAACGTGAAATAAAAAAGCCTGGAGAGGGTAAAAGTGGTGCACTTTGATTAGATTATATAAGTGTATTATTGTGGCGTGTACCCAGTTAGAAATGCTCATGAGAAGGATCGCATTCTTATTAAATCAGATTATATAGCAAAGGGTCCAGAAAACAGAAAACTTCCATCTGGGGCTTTGTAAATCCTAATCGTGAGCGGATTTGACAGAATTACCACAACTCAGACGGGGAAAGATTTACTGTGATAGAAACAGAAACAGGCAAATTACCTCCAACACTGAACGTGGCAATGAAACGGTGGAGTCCAAAAACTTTCCAGGACTACAATACGTTGTTTACTGAACCTGTGGAAACTCTGATCGTGATCTCATCTCTTTTGAGTTCAGTCGAGCAAAAAAAAAAGACAAGATAAAGACAGAGGGACAAGCGTTTGAACATAAGGGAGAGAAATCTTGTTCACAACAACCCATAAACGAAAATTTCTGATGTAATACATTACAAACTATGAAATAAACGGCAGAGTTTATAGCATCCCTGTAATCTGTGTGTGATTTGTAATGCACTACTTGAAAAACCTTGTTTTGTGAAAACAAATACTGTATGTGGCAATTATTTTTTTTATGAATTTAAGTTTTTTTTTTTTTTCCATTTATAGATGGCCTCCCTTCACACCTTATAGCCATCCTCTCACTCCAATATGTATTTATTTTTTTAATAGAGAGAAAGAAAGAAAAGAGAAAGTGAGACAACAAAACAACAATTATCCACAAAAAGAGCACAAGGCAAACACACCAAACCTCCGTCCACAATCCTGCAAAGCACATGACAGAACACAGCAACGAAACATACAAGCATAAAGACTGATAATATTCATGACCTTGCAGTAGATTTCTATAAATACACATACCCATACCTACAAATATATATACAGTATACATACATATACATTTATATTCATTCATATACCCATCTACATATCTGCATATATCTACATATACATCCCTGCATCCATTTGTGTGTGGTTGTGAGCATGCATAAGTGAATAAGGTTCCTCCAATAGAACATTTAGTAGCGACTGTGAAGCATCAGAGACCCGTCCCCCCAAAGCCCGAGACAGACGAAGGGGCGATCAAAGCCCAAGACCCCAGGAAGGACCCCGAGCCCAGAGTCCCCAGGACCACCCGAACAGGACGAGCCACTCGTCCACTCCCCAGATCCGACCAAGGGGAAGAACCGGACGAACCCCACCAGGGACCACACACAATGACCCCCCGGGGTCAACAGCGACAAATACACAGGCCCCCGCCGGAGCCCGCTGCACCGATGTAGCCCCAGGGCCGGACACCGATGCTCGGGCACCGGGGACGCCCACCCCTCAGGCCCAGACCCGACAGGACCAGAGGACCCGAGCCCCACCAGGCAGCCACCAGGCCGAGCCGACAAACGCCCAAGCGCCCAGCCCCAGATAGTGAGGGCCCCAAGCACGCCCGCAGGCAGAGGAACACCCACCAGGGGGCCACGTGGCAGGAGCGCGACACTAGGTAGCCTCAGAAGTATCAGAGAGGGGGCAGTCCAAGTCCCAGCCTGACACTTAAACATTCATACACAGACACACTCATTCAGACCCACCCTCATCCTCACCCTCAGTCACAGAAAGACAAACAATAACGACACGCTCCATTCATAATCCCGATGCACACTCTATACCCCCTAGGTCCAAGACATGTACCTGCTCCCTACATGGGGCAGCCCACATCCAAACCCAGGAGGTAGGCCCATTCATTCTGGGGTGGAGAGCAGCAGACATCCAAGATCCGGCCCACCCCGCGCCCCGCCGACAGGACAGGACAGGACACCCGAGTCCAAGCAGCCCCAGGGGGAGCGCACTGCCAGCCCCGCCCACGGCGAACCCGCAGGCCCCGAACCCCCCCACACCCCAGCACAACCCCTGACGGCCCACCCCCAGAATGTCCGCCAGGCAACCAGGGGGGTAAGAGAAAAATAAATAAATAATATATATATATATATATAAATAAATACATAAATAAATAAAATTGAAATTAACAAATCAAGACCCCGACACACACACCCCCGTCCCCAAATGTACTGTTGGTGAGTGTTGTTCTAAAGTGTACTTAAAAGGGAAAGAGAAGGACCAAAGGCTAGCATGAATTTAAGTTTTAAAACAGGTTTTATTTGGTTTCTAGAAAAATGTCATTGAGTATAACATATAAGACAGAACAGTTCAGTATTTAACAGGAATTCATTTACTTTTTTACAAAGCCAATTTGAATGCAATCATTACTAAAACAGAGGAAGTGTAGGGTTTCCAGTTCTTTTCACAGGTTCCTGGTTCCAGAGGCGGTGCCAACAAGCTACCGCTGACAGTCATCCCACTCTTTATGGTACCACCAAGTCAAAGTCAAAGTCAACTTTATTGTCAGAACTGTAATATGTACAGGACATACACAGGATTGAAATTGCGTTTCTCTCAGTCCCTCGGTGCAACAGTAACCATTTAAACACTAAAACACTGAAACATTTAATAAACATAAGCATAAAATAGTAAAAGTGTAACACTGTCCTGAGTTTTTGCATAGTAGTATAAAAGTATGAAAATTTACACCAACACTAAAACACTAAACATTTAATAAACATAAGCATAAAATAGTAAAAGTGTAACACTGTCCTGAGTTTTTGCATAGTAGTATAAAAGTATGAAAATTTACACCAACACTAAAACACTAAACATTTAACACCAGGACTATAAGCGGCTGCAGAAGAGCTTCCTTCACTACTGGAGCATTACTTACCTTCTGGTCCTTGTGCTTTCGGCTTCCTTGTGTAATCCTCTAGAGTCTAGACTTAAATAATATTACCTTGTGTTCTCCTCATGCTCTCGCAGAACCTGGTTCCTGCACCTCCTGTCCTGGACCAAACTGACTATCCTTGAATCATGACTCCTATACCTACTTGTGAGTAACGAATCCTCTTTATGGATCTTCCTCAGCGGCTCCTCCACCTTCCTACCACTTGTCTCCACGTTCCACCTGAACTCATCTCTACTGGACCTCCTGGATCTGGAACCCTCCACCTTCCTCTCTATGCCACCCTCCAACCGACGTTCTGCAAGATAACTCCAAGCTGCAATATCCAACTACTTCTCTCAAGCCCCTGACCTCTCTCCTTCCCTTCCAGGGTTCCCAGGTTGTCCATCCAGTGACTGTTTATATTTGCACTGTAAATAAATTACTTCATGTCCTTGTAAGGGTTTTTGAGTCTGTTGTCCTCAGTCTGTAATATCTGGGTTAACACCTCCGTTGTGACAGAAAAGAAAGAATTACATCACTGGGATAATTTGGACAACAGCTGGTGGTGTTTTCTAGAGAAGTCCATGGAGGCGTCCAGCCTTGTTTTTAGGTGTTGAGAAAAAAAAAAAGTTAAAACGCAGCTGGTTCGTTGTGGTGAGAAATTATTTCAAATCTTTGTTTCAGAAGGTTTCACAAACTGACAAACACAGTCACACAATAAATAAATAAATAAATAAATAAATAAATAAATAAATAAATACAGGTAATTCTCCACATCAGAGTTCCTTCTAGCGATATGTTGTGTATGTAAACTGTCCTGAAGTTTATGTTTATTAAATTTGTTCTTTTTTTTTTACAAAAGAAACAATACAAGACAATCCCATAAATGATAATGTACGAAGTCAGACCTTACAAATGTAGAAATATCTTCACCTGCCGTGAGTGTGGTTCTTTTGAGTAAACATCAGAAAACAAGATGATTTCTCCAACATGTTCTTTTGTAATAATTTCATTTTTAGTAGCAGCACATTAAACATCTCTAACTTGACTTTTAAACACATTACCGTATTCTCCGCCGTACATGTTGCACTAAGTTGCATCAGTCCAAATATGTCTAATAAAGTGGGGGAAAAAATCATAAATAAGTTGCTTTGCCGCATGAGTTGCATCCATTATGCATCACTGCTGATGCGTCGTGTTTGTTTTGCGTCACCACTGACAACCTGGAAATGTGGGCCGGTGTGCCAAAAATCCATTGACTGCCAAATGGCGGCCGTGGGAACGTGCACGGGAGGACTTTAACAAGAATTTAACAAGATCAACACTTAAAAACAATTATTTGTTTGCTCGAAATTATAGTAAAGATGTCTCAGTCTAACTTTTCCTTAATAAATGCACTTTGACGTCGAATCAGCTTCATTTCGCCTGAGTGGCAGTAAAATGCAGCTGATTTGACATTTGCTCCAAGAGTTTCGGATCGAGATGAAGGTGGCTTTGTATGGCAAGCCAAGTGTGTCATTAATAGCCATTTTTACCCAATGAGACACTTGGCTTGCCATATTAGTTGAGAGTCCTCTAGTGGCTGAAAATGGTAGTGTTCAATATTTTCCATGTCAGAATGAATGAAAACATCAGATCTCAGCCAAAACTTGGGTTATAAATATGAGAAAAAACATATATTAGCCGCTTTGGTGTATGTCGCAGGACTTGCACATTTATGTAAAAAGGTGTGACTTATACAGCAAAAAATACGGTAGTTAGTAAAAAATTGCTAACTTGAACTTTTCCTCACTCTGCATCTGTTAGCAGAATATAGCTATTTAACATCTGCAGCGTCTCCCCAACCATTATCCAAGGAGGGTGCCCCGCACTGTCAACAGAACCGAATGCCCTGCCGACCGAAATATCCTACACTCACAGTACCACCCCACAACACACATACACAACTTAAGTATTTTTAAGAATGTGCAGACACCCTGACGATGAGTCCTAAGAATAGGCTGAAAAAGCTGAAACTGAATTCTTAAAACAAAATGGAGCTACCGGTAGTTTAAAAAAGGAGAAAGCAGCTCAACGACAAAAGAAGTAAAACATTAACTAGAAGTAAGCAAACATTAGTTAAACAACAACTAAAAGCTACATATACGGTACCAAAAAGCTAGTTGAAACTATGCTACTGGGTGTCAAGTCAAGGGTATTTTATTCAGAAATATACGGCCGTCTGGCTCACAGTTCAACAACAAAATACACATAAGGGTGCATTACCAGGCCACAAACCACAGTATTTACCACAGTATGAATCACAACTGAAAACAGGCGATCAATTGGTGAATTCTTATTAATTTAGATGGACGATTTCAGAATTTTCTTGTCCGTAAATTTATTTGAAACTGGTTTACATACAAATATTCATGAAATTCAAGTTATTTGCAACTTTTTCTTGATCAAAATGCGACATTTTCCTTGATAAACGGCTACGAGAGAATCTGCTGACTGTTATTTTTGCTGCGAGGGATTCAGAACCCCACTATAACTTTAAAGTGCACTTTCAGGGGCCCCACGAGAGCCATTTATTTACCCTACTACCCAGACTAAGGGCTACTGAAGATTCCCTCTCTATAAGGTGTCATCTCCAGGGGCAATGAGCGTGCTGCAACCATGGCGACACGCTTGATCCCCACAGATTGCCACAAAGGCAAAGAAAGCAGAGGACGCCAGTGACACGGCTGACGAAAACACAGCACAGAAAAAAAAAAAAAAACACAAACATTCCTATGGAATCAGACCCCGTGAAAGGAAGCACAACATTAATAAAGAGGTTATGATCTATGGGCTTTAATGGCAAAGATTATTTGTCTCCGAGTGTTTGGGCAGCAAGGGAAGGATGTCTGCAGAATGGGCTTGGGCATGTGTGTTGATGGAGCTTGTGGCTGTCAGGAAGTGGCTAGCAGAGCTGCAGGCGGCCACGCAGTTAATTTTCACCATAAAGGAAGAGGGGCTCTCAGTCTTTTACCTAAACTATGTTGGCACGAGGAAGTCCCATTGTTGCTCGCACTAGAAGATGAAAATCACTCTCAGTGGAGATTGGAAAACGTGAGTTTTTGCTGACTTAGTGCACACAGCTACAAACTGTTTCCCTTTATCAAACTAAATAAACTGCCGAAAAGATTACAGTGAAGTCACCGAACCATAGTTTCAGAACTGAAAAAAAAAGTGGGGAAAAATGACTTCAACCATGAGTTTATGAGTGTGTGTGAGTTTAAGGTGGGGTTTCAGTCCTGTCGAACATACCGTAATCTAGTGTGTCTCATCTTCCCCTTAGCAGCAGCAATCTGTTGTGTCCAGATTATTTCATCTGCCTTCTGGCTACGTAAACCTAGAAGTGTAAACTCCTCAAACACACACCAAGTTTTTTTTTTAAGCCTTATCCAATTCAATTCATTCAATATGCCACTGCTGTCTTCGCCAACTTGTTGCTCTTGGCGTAACAGAGCAGCAGCTGTCTTTGTCGGAGTTGCGATCAAGGAGAAAAACAAATATGAGGATGACACTCAAACAGAGGTGAGGGTAACTGTATCTCGTCTGGAACAGTTGAAAGAAATACACTTTGATTACACAAAATGTTACACAGAGGATTTCTCTGACTTATTCTACTCGTCTTCAGGAAGAAGCAGCTGGGATCAGGATCAGTACCTGTAAACCCGAGGCCATGGTCCTCAGTCCAAAAAGGGTGGACTGCCTTAGAGTTTAGGTATCTGGGTTTTGTTCTTGAGAGAAGAAAGGAATGCGAGATCAACAGAAGGATCAGTGATGTTTCTGCAGTACAGTAGTCCCTCTCTTTTGGCAGGGGGTTACATTCCAGAATCCCCCACGATAAGTGAAAATTTGCCAAGTAGGGACGTTATATTTAGTATTTGTATATATTTTAAGGCTTTATAAACCCTTTCCACACACTTACAATGTTCTTAGGAATGTTCTAAACACTCTAAAGGCTCTAAAAGAGCACAGCAAAAGACAGCAGACAGACTGGCCATCGGGAGCACCGGGACATTTCCCGGTGGCCTGGCCCACTCAGTGATCACCGAGGGGGACTAAAGGCTCAGTTTGAGTTTGATTATTTTAAATAAACAATCCATGCCGCTCGTGCGGCTCTCTCAGGTTTAAGACAGACACCCCCTGCCTCCCACTTTATTTTTCTGAGGCTGTCTGTCACAGCAGAGCAGAGACACACAACAGTCAGGTGCGCAACCTGTTGTGTGACCCGAACCAAGCCTTTAGTTCCCCTCGGCAATCACTGAACGGGCCAGGTCACCGGAAAATGTCACACTGCTTCCGATGGCAAGTCCGTCCCTCAGCACAATGCTCTGGTTGGTCACCTTCCATCAATCAGCCAATCGTGTGTAATGTACAATCTTAAAACCCCGCGAAAGAGTGCGTCTGCGAAAATCAAACCGCAAAGTGTGGAGGGACTACTGTATTGCATACTCTGAGCTGGTCTGTAGTGGCAAAGAGGGAGCTGAGTTGCACTCTGTGTATCTGTCGGTTTTTGTTCCTATCCTCACCTATGGTCAAGAACTCTGGGTAGTGACCAAAATTACAAGATTGCGGGTACAAGTGGTCTAAATGAGTTTTCTCTGTGGGACAACTGAACTCCCCCTTAGAGATAGGGTGAGAAGTTCAGTTATCCACGAGAGAATAGAGTTGCTGCTCCTCCACATCGAGACGACCCAGTTGAGGTAGTTCGGGCATCTGGTAAGGATGCATCCTAGACGCCACACAAAGTAGGTATTCCAGACATGTACACTGGTTCTGTTAGACCTCAGTGCTGCATTTGATACAGTTGATCATAATATTCTATTACAGAGACTTGAATATGATATTGGAATTACAGGAATGGCTCTAAATTGGTTTAAATCACATTTATCTGACAAGATTCCAATTTGTAAATGTAAATAATTAATCTTCATCATACACCAAAGTTAGTCATGGAGTTCCTCAAGGTTCAGTGCTTGGACCAGTACTCTTTACCTTATACATGCTTCCATTAGGTAATGTTATTAAACAGCATGGGATACATTTTCATTGTTATGCTGATGATAGTTATATTTGTCAATGAAACCCAATGAATTAAATCAGCTACTTAGACTACAAGCATGTCTTAAAGACATAAAAACCTGGATTTACATTTTCTGCTTTTGAACACAGACAAGATGAGGTTTTAGTTTTTGGACCTGAGATGACTTCTGTTGTGACTCGGAATTGAATAAACTGAATGGAAATGTTCAACTGGGAGGACACCTCAGAAAGGACCCTGGACACGCTGCAGAGACTATGTCTCTCGATTGGCCTGGGAACATCTTGAAGTTCTCCCAGAAGAGCTGGAAGAGGTGGCTGTGGAAAGAGATGTCTGGGCCTTCCTGCTTGAGCTGCTATCGCCCCTGCACCTGACTCCGGAACAAGCTGCAGATAATAAATGGCTGGATGGACCATTTAAGTGATAAGTGATATCTACGGTAAGTGGGGAAAAAAGATCAGCCAGTAGGAAAAAAAAGAAAAAGACGAGAAGCATGAGAACAATTTGTTGCCCAGACAAAAGAAACGTTTAAAAGTTTAAGGAGTGGTTACTTTCTCTACAAATTTGATCTCTTCTCTTCTTTCACCCTGAAATTCCAATGACTGTCTTTTTCAACTATTATAAAAGGTTTAGGTCACGCTAGGTGAAGTGTGAGAAATGTCCTCCTTTTGGTGACACACACAGATGCTTTTACATCACAGGACTTCAGGGAAGGAACGTGCAAACTGGAGAAAGTAAAACAGAAACAAACAATAAAAGACAGAAATGTGGGAAAACTAAGCAGTTTCCGGTGACAAATTTCCATTTATTAATTTCTTCAATGACAATAGTGCACCTCTCTGTTCCTGCAAAATATTTCAGCAAAAAATGGTAGCAAAAAAAAGAAATTTTAGAGCGTTTGAAAATACGGCAGGGATTTGCTACATTTGGCATATTGTGTATACCACTGACATTAGGTTTAATTGTCCAAATAAACTCTGAAATGAACCAACATGCGAGTGGGTTAAGTTAACTGTCAATCAAAACAGAAGCAAGTGAGCTAAGTGTCATTAGCTGTCCATGTTCATTACACAAGACAGCTCTGATTCTGAGTGTAGTTAATCCACCTTGACAGAGTCGGCTCGTTACCTCGTCACCCTGCTGTCAAAAAACACCCAATCGCTGCTAACCACCGGCCCGCCTGCCAAGATTCAGTCATGTTTACTTCACCTGAGCAAACGCTCGTGGAGGAAGTCGATGCAAGCTGACAGATGGAGAAAAAGACTGAAACTGTGTCCTTTTGTCGTCTTAACTCTGTTCCTGCCTGACTCACCAACAAATACTCACACAACTAAACTCGTCGCTGAGGAGTTTGAATAGTGAATGTTAGTAGTTTTGGAGAGTGTTTTGTTGGACTGGACTTGAACAGGGAACGCAAGTAAACTTTAATGTTTATGATACAAGATACTGAAGAAGGGTAGAGTTAGACTGTGTAGAAGAACAGAGGGAGGTTATTTTTTCTTGTTTGAGGCAGTGCAGAGTGATGAATCCTGGTGTGCGGAGAGAGCAATTTTATCCACTACCAGGTGCAAATGCAGAGACGGGGGTGGTCAATGGTGGCCTCGGCCATCACAGATTAACAGTGGTGGGCACCAGCCCGCTAAAGCGCAAATCCGCTAATTGCGGACCTAAACAATGTGTTAGCGCTTTAGCGGATTTACTAATTTTTATAATTCATAAGCAGATTTGCACTTTTTCTATTTAAAATGCAGTACCGTTAATAACTAATTATCTATCATCTGTAACACGCATCTATTATGCGTCATCGCTACGCGACGCGTCAGCGCCTCATTTGCCCTGCTCAAAATGGCGGCCACAGAAGCGAGCCCGCACGAAGGACTTACTTTACAAGAAAACACGGTAAAAACAATAATTTCTTTGCTGAGAAAAAACATATTTCTTAGCTGACTAGCACAAGGGTTCCTGAGCTTAACCGTTTCACGAAATGGTCAAATCTGCTGGATTAAAAAAAGTAGTTCGCCATTTCATGGGTGGGCCGGCTTTATTTCTTTAAATTTAGCTAAATAAACGCTTAAAAATATATATTTCTTAGCTGACTTTATAGCACAAGGTTCTTGAGCTTAACCGTTTCACGAAATGGTCAAATCTGCTGGATTAAAAAAAGTAGTTCGCCATTTGCCCTTTAGCGCTTTAAAATTAGCTTCCGCTAGTTTTCCTAAGACATAAGCACTTTTGAAATTGCGGACCTAAATAAATTAATAAGCGCTTTAGAAACAGCGGAACTAATTTTTGGATTAGCGCTGCCCACCACTGCAGATTAATCTACGGCCACCCCAGTCATGTGAGGAAACTATAGTTTTAAGCGGGGACTTCTCTCAGCTAGGTTACTGGATCAGGCCTGGGGGGCCTTTCTGGGTGGAGTTTGCATGTTCTCTGCGTGCATGCATGAGTTTTCTCCAGGTACTCCGGTTTCCTCCCACAGACCAAAAACATGCATGTTAGGCTGACTGGTAACTAAACTGTCCCTTAGTGTGAGTGACAGAGTGAATGGTTGTCTCTATGTGTCCCTGTGATGGACTTGATGGACTTGCGTCCTGTCCAGTGTGTACTCCACGTCTCGCACTGTGACTACTGGACATGCAAGGAAGAAGTGGGTAAAAGATAATGGATGGATGGTTGTTTAAAGCCTATAAAAACTAGAAAGCATAGTTTGCTCAAATGATTAGGGTGGCCGGTTAACTATAAAGGACTTTCTTGTGCTTAGATGCAGTTACACACCCAAATGGAAGTTTGTACTTCATTTATTGTCAAGTTATCATGTTCACAATAGGGACGGAAAGAGGGAGGGTCTTTCCAATTCCCCCTCTTCACTCCGCAACAGAGGACATAAAAGATAATAATAATAATAATTTGTCACATTTGTCATCTGTGTATGTTTCCCATACTTGACAGACGAAATTGGTCTTCTGCCTTTAACCCAACCACCACCAGGTGGTGCAGCGAGCAGCCGTAGTCAGCGCTCGGGGAGCTGGAGAATTACCGTAGGTGTGCACTCATAGACACCCCAAGGTGTGTAGTGGCCGGGGCGCGAACCCGCGTCCTTCGGGTCCCAAGTCAAAAGCCTTAGCCACTACACCATCTTGGCTCCATAAGATAAATAACCATCGACTAACCAAAAGTGATATAAACATCTCACCATTAAAAAAAGGCTCAAAGTCAATAAATTGTATATTAAATAATTCAGTTCAATTCAGTTTATTTATATAGCGCCAAGTCACAACAGAAACCATCTCAGGGCACTGTAAAGAAACATTCACACATAAAAGAAGCCAATTTTTAAAAGTTCTCTATCTAAGGAAGCAGCAGATTGTGTTGAATCCCAACTTTGTTGCAGTCTCCCATCCTGAGCAAGCACAAAGGAGACGGTGGAAAGGAAAAACTCCCTTTTAACAGGAAGGAACCTCCAGCAGAACCGGGCTCAGGAAGAGCGACCACCTGCTTCGACCGGCAAAAATAAATAATAAATGATTACGGTAATAAAAAGACAGCTAGACAAAAAGAGTTTTTAAATACTCAGTGCTTCTCACTCAGCATTGTATGCAAATGCAGCAGAAGTTAAATAAATATATATATATACAGAGTAGTGCAGATGGATTTAAGATGTACCACAAAGTTTTATTGCAACAGACAATTACAGTATTTGTCTAAATGTATAAGAAAATACGACGGACATCTTTAAGCCATGAAATCACCACGATGTGCTGAAGGTGGCACGTCACATCCTGATTTCATGAAGGAGGATGGATCTAAGACAACCAGACCCAACAGGAACAGAAGCCTCTGCAGCCAAACCAACATGCCAAAACTACCCCACCAACTACAGCAGGTCTCAGACGTGATCTGAGCAATCCGATCGCCAACGCCTGACCCTCGGAGACCGTGCCACCTTTGTGCGCATGAGCACCTACAGTAGCTTATCAGATTCTACGAGAGGCAGAGCGGGTAGAGCACGAGGAACTATAGGACAGAGGTCAGAGGTTACCTCTTTCTGAATGAGCTCCAGCCAGGCAGTATAAAACGGGACACGCAGATCCCCACTAGAGTCCACCAGACTCCCCCCTTCCTGGGAGAGAAACACCATGAAAGAGGAGAGAGACACCGTGTTAGACCTGCAGCCCAGAACCAAACTGTGAGTCTGTTCAGCGTTTATTAGTGAAGAAAATAATGAATTGATCATTCCATAAACTATTTACCATAAATATCAATATTTAAAGACTACTTCATAGGTCTGCAAAGACATGTGTCTGCGGCTACACTTACCACTTGTCCAGCTAAAAACTACATCCCAAAGCCAAACATAATTTCCTCTCCCCCACTTCAAACACCTCACACAATAGTCGACGACTCGTGCAGTGCCGCCTTCAAACAAAGGTGCCTCTGTCTGATTTATATCGCGCTGGGAAACACTCAAGATGTTTGACGAGCAGGTGAAATTAACAACCTGGAAACACAGTGGGAGCATTCCTGGTGGCACAAAGCAGGCAAAAAGCACCCCCCGCCCAAAACTCAGCTACTGTGTGACATTAGGACGAGAGCAGTCCCTGTTTGTGTAATGATAACCAGTCTGAGGCACGAGGAAACAGACGTCAAGAAGAACCAAGAAAAACACGACCTCTTCCTTTAAAAACAAACCCTGCTGGCTTCACCTAAAAATAATAATAATAATAACTACCGGTACTTAACTTTTCTGAAAATCAGGTTGCAGAAAAAACACAGACTGGTAGTCGTGTCTGGTGCAAAGTTCAGTGAAGAGGTTCAGAACTGCTCGGCAGCTTGAGTCACTTATAGCAGGAATATGATCATTCTACTATAGTACCCACATCCTGCAAAACTGATGTTTTTAATTTATTTTGAATTTTATTTCAAACATATAATAATAATTTAGCTGTTTTAATACAAATTTGAGCTTTTTCAGCTAATTCCACATTTTTGCACGCATTTCAACTTTTTCCAGCCTAATTCAACGAAAATGATCTCGCTCCATTTTCTTCTGGTAAATGAAACTTCTTTCTGCTGTTTTAACTACGTTAGCTGTTTGTTTGTTGTTGTTTTTTTTTTGGGGGGGGGGGCGTTGTTGTGAATTTCAGCTTTTTTCAGATCATTTCCTCTTTTTTTTTTTGGTTCTCATTTCTGCTCAATAAACTTATTTCTGCTCATTTCAGCTTGTTATGCTCCTTTCAGCTCATTTCTGCAAGTTTCAGCTTTTTCATCTATTTCAGCCACTATTTAGCTGTCTTAATGTAAATTTGAGCCTTTTCAGCTAATTCCACAATTTTTTTCACACATTTCAACCTTTCCCAGCCTAATTCAACAAAAATGTACTCTTCCTTTTTTCTGGTACAGTAATTTAATCTTATTTCTACTGTACAGTATTAGCTACTTTTTAGCAGTTTTTTGTTCATTTCACCTTTTTCAGATAATTTCCTTATTTTTTGGTTCACATTTCTGCTTCTTACAGCCTAATTAATTTATTTCTGCTCATTTCAGCTTGTTATGTTCCTTTCAGCTTATTTCTGCAAGTTTCAGCTTTTTCATATATTTCAGCCACTATTTAGCTGTCTTAATGTAAATTTGAGCTTTTTCAGCTAATTCCACAATTTTTTCCACGCATTTCAACTTTTTCCAGCCTAATTCAACAAAAATGTACTCTCTCCATTTTCTTCTGGTATGTTACTCTGATTTCTGCTGTTTTAGCTACTTTTTAGCTGTTTTTTTTTGTTCATTTCACCTTTTTCAGTTATTTTCCATTTCTTGTGTTCTCATTTCTGCTTCTTTCAGCCTAATTAACTTATTTCTGCTCATTTCGGTTTGTTAGGCTCCTTTCAGCTTTTTTCTGCTAGTTTCAGCAACTATTTAGCAGTTTTATGCTAATTATAGCCTTTTCAGCTAATTTCACATTCTTTGAGCTCATTTCAGCTCTTTCCACTTTCTTCTGGTAGGTTTAGCTTTTAATGACTTTTCAGTTACTTTTCAGCTGGGTTCTTGTGTGTGTGTTAATTTAATCTTTGTCAGCTGATTTCCTAATTTTGTGCTCATTTCTGCTTATTTAAACCTCATTTAGCACACATTTATTTTTCTGCTTTCTTCTGTTAATTTAGGCTTGCTCTTTCCATTTCAACTACAATTCAGCATGTTTTTTAATCTAATTTCAGCTGTTTTTCAGCAAGTTCTTCTGCAATAAGCATTCACACTGCATTTTCACAGGGAATGCCATTTCTCTAGTGTTTTGTTTATTCTCTTATCTTTCTCCCTCGTATGAACTAGATCTAAACAGATTTGTTTCTGCTGTGAGAAAGTCTGCCTGTACAAAAATGTTGCAGGAGAAAATAAAAAACACCCCAGCTCTCAGAATCACCTGCTTCCCACACGGCTACAAATCTATTTAGTGCAGTTTGAACAGAAACTTTCAGCTGATTCTTGCAGTTTTCATGGGAACTTGGAGTCTGTTTGATCTTTTAACACTACTTGAAAACACTTTTTATTCTGTTCAGTGTTCACATTAGTTACGGTCAGTGGGAACATCCACGCAGGTGTGCTGATAATCACAACACAACTAACACCCTTTAACATTTTCTGTGTTTGTGTCTTGTTTCCTGTTTAGATTTGGTTTGCCCACACAGCTAGTCGTCCTTGAGACGTTACTTTGTGGAATGCGAGAAATGCCTCCCCCCTTTCTTATTCTGTTGCCCGCCATCTCGAATGGCGGTGCACACTTGATTTCACATGCAAACGCACAGTTTTCTAACGGGCCCAGATCAATAGAACAATGGGGAAGCTTTTCGGGTTGTCACGGCAACTTTGCCTTGACCTTTGACCTCTGGTTTTTTAACAGAAGCAGCCTGATACTTTCAGGGAAAGCGGCTGCGGCTTTAAAATGTGCAGTGTGTGCCCACAAATCGTCAGCTATCCAATAATCGGACACAATAAATCACTGGATGTGTGTGCGTGTGTGTGTTGAGAGGACCCTTGGACCCTTTGTTTGTTTTGTTCATTTAGCATCTAAATAAACAACTAATACAAGCAGTAAAACATTAACTTTATACTTTATTTTTATACTTACCGGTAATTATTTTTTCCACAATTTAATTAAATCTGCATAGTTCAGTTTTAATTATATAAAAAATTGTTGTAAAAATACAATTTATTTCAACCTTCTTTACAAGAATCTGATCTTTTTTTATCCTAAATTGTAAAAATATTATTAAATGTTTAAAAAAATCATTAGATATTTTTAACTTTATTGTGGCCCCTACTGGCCACAAAAGACCCCTCCAACAAACCTAAAGTGGCCCATGAGCCACCACTTGATAACCACAGTTGTAGCAGGTTGTTGCGGCTTGGGACACGTTTAATTTAGTGAATCAAGGCGCAAAAATGGCTCTTTTGATTATAAAGGTTGAATGTAACAAATACAAACGTTTTTTTTGTGTGTGTTTTTTTAACAAATAGATTTTAAGAAAAAACATTGATACAACAGGAAACTTTTCTCGTGTTGGTTTGTAATAATACTGCAACTGAAAAGTGGGTGAAAGTAGTTCTCGGCCCTGCAGACGGATAATTAATCTTTACAAGATGCCTTTTAGTTCCAATTCTGAACTAGTTTAAGCATTTTTTGTCTTAGTTTAAGCATGTTTTATTTATTTATTTAACCGTTATTTGTACAGGTAGTCTAATGAGTCACGACAACTCATTTCCAATAGAGACGTGTTTACCATATTTTACGGCCTATAAGTCGCAGTTTTTGCATAATTTACGAGCCCTGACTGAGATATGACCGTTTTCATTCATTCTGACATTGAAAATATTGAACACTACCATTTTCAGCCGCTAGATGGCACTCAAGTAGTATAGCATGCCATTGTGTCATGTAATAGGTAAAAGTGGCTATTAATGACACAATCAGCTTGCCAAAGCCTGACACCTTCGCCCGGCTCGCTTGGAGCAACCGTCAAATCAGCTTAATTTCGCTGCGGCGCCCCGGCGAAATGCAGCTGATTCGACCATTGAAGTGCATTTATTAAGTAAAAGTTCAACTGAGACACACCTTTACTATAATGTCGAGCAAACAAATAATTGTTTTTAAGAGTTAATCTTGTTAAATTCTTGTTAAAGTCCTCCCGTGCACACTCCCACGGCCGCCATTTGGCAGCTAGTCGACTTTTGGCACAACACCGGCCCACATTTCCGGGTTGTCAGCTGTGGCGCATAATAGGTGCAACGTATACGGCGAAGCAACGTATTTATGGATTTTTCCACTTATTTTAGACATATTTGGACCGATGCGACTTATAGGGCAGTGCGACATGTACGACGGAAAATATGATACCGTATTTTTTGGAGTATAGGTCGCACCTGAGTATAGGTCGCACCTACGTCAAAATGTGGACCGTGTTTAGCTCTGCTGCAAATGTCTCTTCCACAGGAGCGCACAGCAAGGCTTTTAAGAAGATTAACACTTAAAAACAATTAATTGTTTGATAAAAAATTATAGCAAATATGTGTCTGAGCTGAACTTTTCTTTAATAAATGAATAATTTTAGCAGGATAAACACCTAAAAAATATATATTTGTTAGCTGACATTATTGTAAGAGTGTGTCTCAGTTTAATTTTTGTTAATAAATGATTACAAATCAGCTTATTTTATAAAAAGCCATATATAGGTCGCACCTGAGTATAGGTCGCAGGCCATGAAAAAAATGATAAAAAGGTGCGACCTATACTCCGAAAAATACGGTAATTATTTTATGCTGGATGCCCTTCCTGATGCGTCCACAGACCTCAGTGTGGAGCAGAGAGATGCCATCTATGGTGCTCAGGGGAGCAGATGGTGGGGGTTAAGGGCCTTGCTCAAGGGCTCAAAGTGGGGCAAATGAGGGTGGAGGCAGGTGTGGGTGTTTCACTTTTCCCATCTACATTTTGATGTTGTCGGTACGGGGAGTCGAACCAGCGACCTTCCGATCACAGGCTCATCTTCTCTAGCCTCTGCGCCACCACTGCCCCATGATTCATGATTCACAGCATGTGAATGACATCCGCTAGTCGCAGTGACTCACAGATCTGGGCTGTGTTTATTTCAAAGTCAAAGTCAAAGTCAACTTTATTGTCAGAACTGCAATATGTACAGGACATACACAGGATTGAAATTGCGTTTCTCTCAGTCCCTCGGTGCAACAGTAACCATCTAAACACTAAACACTAAAACATTTAATAAACATAAGCATAAAATAGTAAAAGTGTAACACTGTCCTGAGTTTTTTCATAGTAGTATAAAAGTATGAAAATTTACACCAACACTGAAACACCAAACACCCAATGAACATAAGCATAAAATGAAATAATAAAAGTGTAATACTGTCCTGAGTTTTTTCATAGTAGTATAAAAAGTATATCTATAAAATAAACTGAAGGTTCTAGCATTGACATTTGCAAAGAGTGGCACAGCAGCATATAAGTTAATGTACACAGTATATGTATGAGGTAGTTGATGTTGGTATAGAGGCAAAGTGGCATATGCAGTGAGGCACATAAGGCACATTTGGCATCCTTAGATAAGGCTAGTCAGAGAATGCTGTATATGTATCAGCAGTAGTGTAGATAAAAGTAGTGTAAATGTAAACAGTAGTAATAAATGTAAAACAGTAGTAATAAATGTAAAACAGTAGTAATAAATGTAAACCGTATTAATAAATGTAAACAGTGAATGTAAACAGTAGTATGACTATAGGCAGTAATGTAATACAAACATTAGTGCAAATATGAGAAGTAGTGCAAACTGAATGAGCACATGACCGAGAGTTATTCTGCATAAGTTAGATCTATTATTTGACATATTTTCTGCAGTTTGTTTCATTTAGTTCAATACGAACTAAACTGTGTGGACTAAACGCACATGGAGATACACAATTCATGAATCCGACTGACCTAAAACCAGCCTATTGGTCTTTCTGGGCTACAGAAGCTCTGCTGCCTACGGACAAATCCCTGTGAGTGAATGAACATCTGAGTCCGCTTTCATGAGTGACAAACAGATGTGTCACTCACTGCCATGTCAGCACACCTGATCTATTGTGAGAACATTCTTGCTTTCTGCCAGAAACAGTTGCACTAATCCCTCCAGCGACCGATGCAGGACAAGTCAATTATGACTGCTGATCCGTCATCACAGAGGAAAAACTGACCCCATGTCAGCTCTACCTCCAGCCTTGGGCTGATTTAATGGAATTTGGCACCGGGTCTACAAATCACTGGTCCATTTTAAGACTGACTTGGAGGAACGCACCCTGCTAATGACACCAAATACGCTCAACACGCTGGCGTAACGCATGCGCGCGTGTGTTTGTGAACTTGTGTCTGCATGCCACAGCAGCACAGAGGATCAGTAATGTCAATAAATAAATGAGCAAACCACACAGTACAGAAAATCTCTTTTAGACGAAGCGATTAATCTCGTTTCCAAGGTGATGTTCTTACAAACTCTTAACAACCGAACAGACGAACAAAACAGAGAGATTTTCAGAGCAAACGGACTGAATCCTGCGTAAGTCCTTGCAGCAGCGCCAACGCAGGCTCCAACTTTTATCTCTACGACGTCACTTGTGCCGTTTTTAGAAACTGAAGACAAAGCGCCTGAATGCACCTCAAACAATAGCTGCAAATGTGACCCTGCAGCCAAGATGGTAAAACACAGCGGCTCGATTCATCACCTTTGATGAATACTTCCCTGTCAAAAAAAAATACAGAGTACGCTATAGGCTCTGTGGCTGAAAGACACGAGAGAAGCGAACAACATGAGAAATATGAGAAGGTGTCCATTGTAGGCAGGTGTTAGACCAAGAACATGAGTACAGCCTATAATGAGTTGTAAAACAGAGGTGCAATCTGGGGTCAGGCCAGTGATGTAGCTTTTAGGGCTGTATGAAGGAAGAGACAGGAAATGGGAGGAAAAGACGAGGAACAGGAAGAAGAGATAAAAAAAAAGTGAAAGCACATGCATGCAAACATGTCTGAGAAATTTAATTAAAATGTGGCATGAAGTTAAAACGCATTGAATTTGACTTTCAACAGCGGAAATTAAGATTTATATTAGGGATGCACGAAACTGGATTTTGGGCCGATATCCGATATGCCTATATGTTAAAACTTATTTGGCCGATAACCGATACCAGTACCGATATTTTTCCCTAGACCAGGGGTCTGCAACCTTTAGGATCAAAAGAGCCATTTCTGCCCCCTCGTTCACTAAATTAAATGTGTCCAGAGCCAGAAAACCTGCTACAATTGTCAATTGTCAAACCAGACTGAAGACCCACTTGTTCAAAAAAGCTTTCAGTGTGTAACTTTTATTACTTTTGGTATTTTAGTATGTAGCATTTTTATTTCCATTGCCTTCTTTTATTGCTGTTGTTTCTTATTCTATTTTCATTGATTTATTGTTCCAGTTTATTCATCTTTTTATCCTGTTAAGCACCTTGGTCAATGCAAGGCATTGTAGGAAGGTGCTATACAAATAAAGTTTATTATTATTATTATTATTAT
>JBBPBX010027060.1:12386-37590 GCA_038048925.1 Garcialebias charrua
TTCAGCAGTTTTTTTGTTCTCTGACAATAAAGATTCTGTCTTTGAAAACAGTGTGTGTTATTCAGACATGCTGGTTGCCTCTTCCGAGGTCCGTGTGCGGCTGCACGCATCTCAATGTTCGTGCAGTACAAACAAAACAAATTCTTTCACACAAAGCAGAGCTACGACTGGTTTCGATGTTCCCCCGTAACCACTCCAGCCCCGCCTCCCCACGCGAAGACGGGGGCATGCGTACGTGACTGGCTGCAGGCACACAGCGATGCACTGCACAGTCATGTCAGACAAACATCTGCACTTGTTAACACAGTTAACACTCTCATGAGTCTGGCCTGGACACATGGTTCCAGCCAGGACATTTCTGTCTCTTCAACATCGAGTCAAGCCACAGGTAATGTCTATGAACCGTCTCAGAAAAGACGTCTCTCATGCTCACATGATTCAAACGTGTGTCAGTGCTGCACCCGTGAGGTGACATGCAGTAAACGTCTCTTTTCAGACCAGCCTCCCTTGGGCCACCGTGGACTCTGTCCACTTGGCGGCAATAGAGGCCAAATTATGTCTACCCAGGCAGCAGAACAAGATGGCTGCCCCCTTGACAGATCACAGAGCGGTTTGGCTGCAAACTTGCTCTCTGAACAAATGGTTGCGGCGTCTGGTTCGCGACGTTTACACTCTGCAGTTTGTAATGACACCGCCCAGGTTCAACTGAGTTTTGGAGACGAAGCTCTCGTCCCCTGCACAGGGGGCGGCGCTGAGATTGGAACTACAGGAACTTTCGGCGAATTACGTCATTTCCGGGGTTCCTTCGGACGACGAAATGAACGGGTTTTATCCATAATATCTCCTAGTTTCCAAGAAATCAAGGGATCTCAGTACGATTTACCCTTGTCTATTTTCAACGACTGCATTATGAAACGTCCTTTTCATATTTTAACATTGAAGCGTGTTCTCGGAAACGTGACGTCAGGGGACTGGATGGTACTAATCGATCTCGGAGACGATTATCGTCCCAAAACACAGGAAGTTCCTCAGGTTTACCTTTCAGGGAACCTGTTACGAGTTCAATCGCCTACCATACGGGTATGCGCTTGCGTCGCTGACTTACGAAGGTCGTCGAAGCAGCGTTACAAACGCTGCGTTCAAGGGGCTTCCGAGTCATGTATTAAATCGACGATCTGTTGCTACTGTCTGAATCCAAGATGGAGGCATTCATTCATTCAAGGCAGCAACACAGACGGAGATTCTGGTGAGTCATCTGACCTGTTTGAGGCTCCGCTATAAATTGGAGAAAGACTCTATTTCACCAGCTCAACAGATACTTTTTCTGGGTGTCAACTTATGCTTATTAACAATGACAGCCGTTCTCTCGAACCAGAGAACAGATTCGCTGACGTCACTCCTCCACCGCGTCCGTCCGGCCACACACTTCGGTGTCGGCGATCACAATTATGCGGATGTTAGGAATGGGGACCGCTGGCCACACAGTGGTAAAACTATGTTTATTGAACACAGGTGGTTTATTCGTCAGAAAATAGACACTCTGTACGCCACAAAAGGCGCAAGCTCACGGTCCCTGTCTCTGAGGACGGACCTGGTGTTGTGGGGGAATCCCAGGACTCTGACAGAGGGGGTTTCCCTGGGCAAAGTCACGTCATGGAAGGCGGTCCTTACCGATGCGTCCCTTCCCTTTGGGGGGGGACATGTCAGTCTCAGACAGTGGGCGGGACGTGGGCACGTCTCACCACATAAACCTGTTGGAGTTAATACACAAGGTTCTCAAACACTTTGTGCACATGCTTCATCACCAGGATGTCCTCGTACACACGGACAACATAACAGCCGCAGCTTACTTAAACCGCGAGGGCGGGGTTCGCTCAGCCCAGCTGTTGAAAACAGCCAGGGAGCTGCTCTGCTGGGCAAACGTTCACCTCAGATCACTGAGGACTGTTTACATCCCAGGTGTGCTAAGAGGTGCCGACATCATGTCGTGAGGGGGGCCTCTGGACAGAGATCGGACGTTACACCCGGACCTGGTACCTAAAATCTGGACCAGGTTCGGGGGGGAAGTGATTTGTCTGTGACGCAAGAGAAATCACAGTGCACCCTGTTCTCCCTGAGTCCCCTCGACCCCCCCCCCCCTTTGGGGATGGACGCTTTGCTCACAATCCGTGGCCAAGGGTATTGAGTTATGCTTCCCTCCAGTTCCTCTGCTATCAACACTGCTGGAAAGAGTGTGAGAGGAGGGAGTATCAGTCGTTCTGATCGCTCCAGAGCGTGTGAACACACCATGGTTTCCGTCCTGCAGCAGCTGACAGGCTGCTCCTGGAGACCTCCTTGGAGAGACGATGCTCTACTGCAGGCAGGGGGTGCAATAAGAAGCCCTCCGGTATTAGGCCAGCATCTGTGGGCTTGGATGCTGAACGACAGCGTCTAGAAAACCTTGGTTCTCTAAAGATGTCATTGGAACCATTCAGGGCTCACATGCACAGTCTTCAATAACTGTTTACGCTTCAAAGTGGGCTGCTTTTCAGCACTGGTGCGTGGACACACATCTGGACCCATGTTCATGTCACGTGGGTCCAATTTTGTCTTTCTTACAACTATTGCTAGACAGAAATTTGGCTTTTCAGCACCATTAACGTATGCTGCAGCAATTTCATCATGTCATGAGGGGTTTAATGATAGAACCGTGTTTAATCATCCCCTAATGAAACGTTTTTTGAGGGGTGTTCGCCGTCTTAGGCCAGTTTTCACGGTCCTTGGCTCCTCTATGGGACCTGGTTACTGTGTTGAACGCACTAACTAAGGATCCTTTTGAGCCTCTAAATGAGGTTCCATTAAAGTTCCTGTCATTTAAACGGCTCGGTTGTTGGCTCTTACGTCAGCTGAAAGAGTAAGTGACCTTTCTGGACTGTCAGTTTCTCCTTCCTTCTTAAAAATACAAGGAGATGGGAGTTCTGCTGAACTTAGGCCTATTCCAGCATTCACGCCTAAGGTCATAACGTCTTCATTCAAGTCCAGGATCATCACACTGGACGGGTTTTGCCTTCCTCCTCACTCTAAACCAGAGGAGGAACAGCTTCACTTGCTTGCCCGGTTCGAGCTCTCAGATGTTGTGTAGGATGCACAGCTGCAATACGTAAATCTGATAAGCTCTTGGCACATTTCAGAGAAGGCTCTCAGGGTCAACCTTTGACCCCTCGGCGGTTGTCGCATTGGTTGTGTGAGGCCATCTCCCAGGCTTACAGTTCTGCTGGGCTGCAGCCTCCCGAGGGCATTAAAGCTCATTCCACTCGAGGAGTGGCGGCTTCCACTGCCTTGGTCAATGGTCTGTCGGTACAGGATATCTGCTCAGCAGCTTCCTGGTTGTCAGTAACTCCATTTGTCCGTTTTTATCTGCGAGATGTCTCCAGCTCCTCCTTGACATTTCTGTCCTCAAGGTTGCAGCGGAGTAAAAACTTTCATTATCAATGAAACTATTGATTAAATGACAGTCGTTTCTGTCTTTATTGATGGGCGACACCATACAGCTGAGTCAGTTGAACGTGTGGTTCCTGCTTCTGACTCTGTTTTTCTACTGATGTTGTTCTTCACCATCAGTATCAGGTTGCGCACCTGCTAGTACCTTCAGTAAGGGTGGCGGTTGCCAGGTTGTTGGTTCCAGTCAGACCCAGTGAGGCATGGACCATATCCTGCTTCGCCTTTAACCCACTAGGGCGTGGCTTAAAGGGCGACAGCCTGCATGAAATATAACGTTGGTTACGTACTGTAACCCCAGATTATATGAATGCAGGCAGAGCCCTTTAAGCCCCGGGCCTCCCTGGCTCTTTGGTGAAAATTTTTTTACCTTATTGGGAGCCGATTCTCGGTCAGCAACAGATTATATAGCAGACCGAGGCGGGGCCCACGGCAGGTGGGCGTGGACTAGAAGTCTTCAGTGATTGGCGCGAAGCGCAGGGGTAAACCCACTAGGGCGTGGCTTAAAGGGCTCTGCCTGCATTCATATAATCTGGGGTTACAGTACGTAACCAACGTTTTGCAGTGTGACACGTGAAATGTCAGACTGTCCGCGCGTGCGGGCTGCGCGCATGTGTTCAAACAAAAGCTCCACGGGAGATGTTTACATTATCAGCGGGGGGTCAGCGAAAAACTTCCACCTTGAGAGCAGGGTCAGAAAAGTATCGGAGTCAAAGAGGGGGGCCAGCAGCGTCGTGTAGGCGATAAGCAAAGTCGCAAAGAGAAAGTAGCGGTTACACTCAAAATATGCGCCGTGTAAACTGGCCCTTGATTTGATCAACATGTCGCCGCATGACGCATCCATCTCCCATCTGCACAGTATAAGATACTGGACCTGTGCTCCCTAAAATGATGGCAGGCACCCACTTTGGTCCATGACTGTAGTTACGGATGTTCACATCATCGCCGGGAGAAAAGCTTCTCCACTTGCTGTGGGTGTCATGATATTCCTTCTGTTTTGCTTGCTTCTTACATACTTTTGCCTTGATGTCTGGCAGCAGGAGATCCAGTGTAGAACGCAATCTCCTTGACATCAGCAGTTCAGCAGGTGACAAGCCTGTGGTACTTTGTGGTGTGATTCTGTAGTTAAACAGGAATCTTGTCAACCTAGTTTCCAAAGTGTCCCTTTTAGTTTTCTTTAGGCCTTGTTTGAATGTCTGTACAGCCCTTTCAGCCAGGCCATTTGATGCTGGGTAGAAAGGTGCAGATGTAACATGCTGTATTCCATTTTGTTTCAAGAACATTTCAAACTCTTGACTTGTGAAGCATGTGCCGTTGTCTGAAACTATCATCTGGGGTATGCCGTGTGTGCTGAAACACTGTCTGAGTTTCTCTATGGTGACTTGACTTGTTGCACTGTTTGTGGGATACAATCCATTTTGAATGTGCATCTACCACCACAAAAAAAAACATCTTGCCTGAGAGAGGGCCGGCGTAATCCAAGTGTATTCTACTCCAGTGTGTCTCCGGCCACTCCCAAGGGTGCAGGGGTGCAGAAGCTGGAGCATTCCTATTTTCCTGGCATGTGCGGCAGGTTTGTACTTCCTTCTCTATTTCAGCCTCCATCCCTGGCCACCACATGTAGGAGTGTGCCAAACCCTTCATCCTCGAGATGCCAGGATGTACACAATGTAGTTGTTTTAAAAGGGTAGACCTTCCCTTCTGTGGAACAACCACTCTGGCACCCCACAGTACACATCCATCTTTCACACTCAACTCTAACCATCTCTGATTGTAGGCCTTGAACTGAGTGTCCACTTTGTTTGGCCAAACTTTTAAACACCATGACAGCACTTGTGACAGTTTTTGGTCTTTAGCTGTCCATTTTTGAATTTGGGATGTGGTGATGGGTGGATTATCCATCACATCCAGCATGAAGACTTGTCCTGAGTCTTCCTCCTCATCAGTCTGTGGCAGTGGCAGACGACTCAGTGCATCAGTGTTGGCATGAACTTTACCCGGTTTGTACACAATGTTGTACTCATATGCTCTCAACAGGGTAGACCACCTTTGCACTCTCGGCGATCCCATCTGTGGCACTGGTTTTGTTTCATTAAAAAGGGAGATCAGAGGCTTGTGGTCAGTGCTTATTGTGAATTTCCGACCATAGATGTACTTGTGAAATCGCTTGATCCCGAATATGATGGCTAACCCCTCCTTGTTGAGCTGTGAGTAACGCTCTTCCGCTGGCGTTAATGTCCTTGACATGAACCCTAAAGGTCGCTCACTCCCATCTTCCATCACATGTGACAGCACAGCTCCCACTCCGTATGGTGAGGCGTCACATGCCAGCACCAAGTCTCTGTCTGCTGAGTAATGACACAGTACTTTGACTGATTTCAGCAGCTGTTTAGCCAAGCTGAATGCTTCCTGCTGTCCTTTATTCTAACACCATGGAACTCCTTTCCTCAGCAGATGATGTAATGGTGCTAAGCGTATAGCTAGATTAGGAAGAAACTTGTTGTAGTAGTTTAGGAGGTCCAAAAAAGCTTTTTAGTTCAGTCACTGTGGTTGGAGGTGGAGCTTCCTCAATGGCTCTCACTTTGCTTTGTACTGGGTGCAAACCTTCTGCATCGATTCTGTGACCCAGGTATTCCACTTGATCCTGTAAGAATACACATTTACTCCTCTGAAGTCACAGTCCGACCTCCTTTAGTCGTTTGAGAACGTCGTCCAGCGTTTTCAGGTGTCCTCTGGTGTCACTTCCAGTTAGCAATATGTCATCCAAATAAACTACTACATTTGCTAGACCTTGTAGCAAGCTTTCCATTGTTCTTTGGACAATAGCTGAGGCTGATGACACTCCAAATGGTAATCTGTTATAAGTGAAAAGGTGTGTGTTTATTGTCAGGTATTTCTTGGAGTCCTCATCAATGACTATCTGCTGATATGCATGACTTAAGTCGAGCTTGGTGAACTGTTTGCCTTCTGTTAGTGCACTGAAAAGGTCTTCCACATGGGGAATTGGGTATTGTTCCAGTGATGAAGCATTGTTCACTGTCAATTTATAATCACCACAAATTCTGACTGAGCCATTTGGTTTCAGAACAGGCACAATGGGCACTGCCCAACCTGCATACTTTACTGGGGTTATGATATCCTCCTTTAAAAGTCGTTCTACCTCCTCTTCCACCTTATGCCTCCTACCCACCGCCCCCGGCGTCGGGCGGCCGAAGCGGCCGGATAACACCGGTTTACATTCAAAGTCTATGGAGGAGACGCGTGGAGTCACGGGGAACAAGGAAGCGGCGAGATTCGAGTGATCGAAGCGGCGCGACGGCAGCCTGCACACGCACGCGCGCGTCGCCGTCGAGCCGCAGACGTCCCAAATGTTGATCTCTGGCGGCTCGACGCATCCGGCAAACAGTCGGGAGAGCCTCGCTATCTGATTACACAACCACAACGGGACTTTTTTCGGACTTTTTAAACTCACCGGATCCAGCCTCCAGGAATTGGACCCAAACTCCGGTAAGAAACGTGGCATTTTTACAGTTGCTGCTGACAGGCTGCTGTACTCTCCAGTGTAGATCACCCCAAACATAAAAAAAAGTTTTAATCTCATCGAAGACCGTCGGAGGTGCAGTTAAAACAACAACTGAACCCGGAAAACAAGCCAGAGACCCCTCCCTCTGCTACCCCCTAGTGTACGTCATCAGACGGTGTTCAGTGGTTCAGTGGGACCGTGACCAGCGGCAAAAAGGGGACGGCAGGAGCGTTTGCAGTTGTGCGGTGGGTAGGAGGCATTAGTCCTCATGGCATATGGGACTGAACGGGTTTTGTAAAATTTAGGATGGGCGTCTGCCGATACACGGATGGTTGCCTGCACACCTCTTAACATCCCCAACTCTTCTTTAAAAACCTCTTCATGTCTCAAGAGAACTTCCTTTAACTCTTGTGCTTCTGTTTTCACTTGTTTAATCTCATCCCACTTGAGTTTCAATTCTTTCAGCCATCCTCTGCCTAACAGATTTGATCCAGTTCCCTTCACTACCACTAGTGGCAGCGTTTTCTTCTGGTTTGCATAGTTCACTTCAACCTGAGCTACACCCACCACTGTAATTTTCTCTCCACTATGTGATTTAAGAGAGCTTTTACTGTCTTTAATCTGTGGTCGACTGTCTTCATGCCACAACTCCAAAAAGTGGTTTTCATTCATAAGACTGACACTACACCCTGTGTCAATTTCAAACTTCACTTCTTTCCTGTTAACTTCCACTTTTACTTCAAAGGGTGCAACTTTCTGGATAGATGTTTCTGTTGACAAACATGCCAGAGTGAATGCTTCTTCATCTTGTTCTGAACTATTGTTGTCATCTTGTTTTTCACACACCTTGTGTGATCTGTGTGGGCGTCCTTGGTGCCCACCTTGACGTGCTCCTTTTTCCTTAAGACTGGTATCATCTTTCTTTTTATTTCTGGACCTGCAGGCCCTGGCAATATGTCCTATTTTCCCACAAATGTGACATTTGGCGTCTTTAAACCTACATTCGACAGCACTGTGGTTTTTTCCCTGACATCGATAACACACACTTTCTCTTTTTTTCCAACCTGCTCTCTTTTCGTATCCCTCCGCATGCTGTGACGCGTTGCTGACTGTTGTAAGTCTGAAACGTTCCTGTTTGCAGCTTCTTCAGCTACAGCTATTTGAAAAGCTCTTTCAAATGTCAGGTCTACGGTGGCCGAGGGGTGCAAACGTGCAGCAAAAACAGAACAGCACGCTGCAAAAAGAAAACGGCGTTCCAAAAGTTGAAACACGCATCAAAATGAAAACAGCAGCTTTCCAAAAGTTGAAACACGCATCAAAATGAAAACAACAGCGTTCCAAAAGTTGAAACACGCATCAAAATGAAAACAGCAGCTTTCCAAAAGTTGAAACACGCATCAAAATGAAAACAGCAGCTTTCCAAAAGTTGAAACACGCATCAAAATGAAAACAGCAGCTTTCCAAAAGTTGAAACACGCATCAAAATGAAAACAGCAGCTTTCCAAAAGTTGAAACACGCATCAAAATGAAAACAGCAGCTTTCCAAAAGTTGAAACACGCATCAAAATGAAAACAGCAGCTTTCCAAAAGTTGAAACACGCATCAAAATGAAAACAGCAGCTTTCCAAAAGTTGAAACACGCATCAAAATGAAAACAGCGCTCCAACAGATGAGGCGCACTGCAAAAGATAAGTCGCGCTCCCAAAAGAGGACGACCTGCAAATACAGAACGAGCTGCAAATAGAAAAGCCACAACGGAAGTGCTCCAGACCACTAGGGGCAGTCGAACAAAGAACAAATCATAAGCATATTATAGTTTTCGGAATGGCAATAGTTATTTGTGTATTTTAACTTATTTATTACTGAAGAATGTTTTACACATCGAACCTATCCCGTTGTATTTGTTTTAATACTGTGCGATAGAGTGGTAATGTATTGATGCTTGGTTGGCTTAGTGGTCTAACACATTGCCTCGAATGTGGGAGATCTGGGTTCGATTCCCGGTCTCGGAAATTTTTGTGGTATTAATTTTTTTTTAAGCCTTTTGTTTTGGATAAATCGGATGGAATAGATAAATACATCTACATGTTTATTATTTGTTGTTGCTTGGTTTATGTTGTTGGCAAGACTTTTAGCTTGTTTTAGGTTGTTGCTGGAGGAGGCGTGACAACCCCCAACCTCCTCCCCACGCCTGCTGCCTAAAACAAACTAAAACTCTAGCCACCAACATAAACCAAGCAACAACAAAGAATAAACATGTAGATGTATTTATCTATTCCACCCGATTTATCCAAAACAAAAGGCTTTAAAAAAAAAAAAGAAATTAATACCACAAAAATTTCCGAGACCGGGAATCGAACCTAGGTCTCCCACATTCGAGGCAATGTGTTAGACCACTAAGCCAACCGAGCATCAATACATTGCCTCTCTATCGCACAGTATTAAAACAAATACAACGAGATAGTTTCGATGTGTAAAATATTCTTCAGTAATAAATAAGTTAAAATACACAAATAACTATTGCCATTCCGAAAACTATAATATGCTTATGATTTGTTCTTTGTTCGACTGCCCCTAGTGGTCTGGAGCACTTCCGTTGTAGCTTTCCCTATTTGCAGCTCGTTCTGTATTTGCAGGTCGTCCCCTTTTGGGGAGTAACCCCTCGCTGCAGCCTGCAGGACGGGGCGGGGTCGTGCCCGACGGACGAGCCATACCATATGTGGAAGTAGCGCCATTGCACTCCGGAAATAAAGGGGGCGCTGTTTCAATGATCACTTACAAATTCCTTAAAGAAGCGGGTCAGCTGCTCAGCGGTGTTTCCAAGTACTGTAGAAGGTTGAAGAAGGGACACGTGAATGAAAATATTTTGAGGAATGATTCACAATGGAAACTTGGCAAAGTCAGCAGACCAAGTACACCTCGCTGCAGCAAACAGCGAGGGGTTACTCCAGCAGACGGTAATGATACTTTTTATAAGCATTTTTGTTATGTAGCAAATAAATATATTTATGTGAACTAGTAAAAATCGTAATTCCTTTAAGCTAAGATTGATGTTAGCATATGTAGCGTGCTGCATAGCGAAATCACGATCATAGTGCCTAAAAATAGATACCATTTTATAACTTTTAAAGTTCATTCTTTGTTTTCTTTCAGCAGATCCATGTATCTGTATGTAACATTCAAAAAGGGGAGATGTTACAACCTTATAGCAAAGATGACTCCTATAGATGTCCTCTTTGCTCCTACTCTGCTAAGGAGTCGTACAAGGTGGTGAACCATATTGCTAATACTGCTATGGTTCAACATAAAGGTTTGTAAAACACAATTTGATATTGCAAATACTGCTATGGTTCAACATAAAGGTTTGTAAAACACAATTTGATATTGCAAATACTGCTATGGTTCAACATAAAGGTTTGTAAAACACAATTTGATTAATACTAATGTTTGTGAAAGAGTTGTCAATTTTCTAATTTTGATGGTGTTTATTTGAATAGTTGTATGCAGTCCTAACTAATGTGAATTCTAAACCACCAAAGTTAAATCGAAATAAAATACTTTTTTCATTTTTAAAAAGTAAGGAGTAAGTAGGAAGTACACATAATTGAATTAAAATGTAAGGAGTAGAAGTAAAAAGTAGGCTGTAAAATAATTACTCCACTTAAGTAGAAATACCCAAAATTTCTACTCAAGTAAAGTAACAAAGTATTTGTACTTGGTTACTTGACACCTCTGACTGTTTCTGGCATAAATATGTGTACAAATTATGTATTTACTATTGTTAACGTTATTGATTTGATTTGGTTTGCAGAATTCTACATCTTCAGATGTGGTTTACCTTGTCACGGCCCATCTCACTTTCATTGCCCATACTGTTTGTCAACACATGAGAAACGGGAGCGGTTTGTAAATCATTTAGTAAACCACACGATGACTTTAAGATCCCTGTCCAGCTGTGCAACAGCACAGCTACCTGTTCAGCCAGCTTCAACCAACATCCAGGCGGCCACAACAGCACCGCTACCTGTTCAGCCAGCTTCAACCAACATCCAGGCGGCCACAACTGCACCGCTACCTGTTCCATTTTCAAAGGCACACTTAAAGTCAAAAGACATTATTACATGTGAAATGTGCAGCATGCCCTTGAAAAAAAGAAATCTTCGAGTTCATTTAAAAAGGAAGCACCAGAATAATTTGGTGCAGATTTCACAGAATCATCATTTAAGGAGTCAATGTGTGGATCCCAAAAAAGGTGTCTTTGCTGTTGAGAAATCATTTTACGGTCCATCAAACCCTATTCATGTTATAAAAAATACCTGGTCACAATTTCACAGATCAGAATGTGAGCTTGACAAGTGTACTGTTAATGCTCAGTTCGCCCAGCGGAGTGGGATTCTGCCTTTTGAGTGTGAACATATCCAGTCACTATATTTTTGCCCCCGTGCCACAGACTTTGAAGAATATCTGTCTGAATCTACTCTTGATATACTGGTTGAGAACTTGTGGTTCAGCACGCAGCGAAAGGAAGACCTTTTAAAGAAACAACAGGAAGCCATTGCAAACAGTACACCATTGTCAGTTCTTCTTAGTGTCTGTGGAACAGAAACTACATTTCACGTCTCTGTTTTTGAACCTAAAACGTCATTTTTTAGTAGACTTGGTAGGGTGATCGTTACCCATGACAACAAGAAAAACACCTGGCATTGTCCCTGCACAGATGGGAAGAAGTCCTGTACACACAAGGCTACAGCAAAATGGCATCTGTTTGAGAAAATGCCAGACATGTTTAAAACTGCAAAAAGTCCAGAGGAGGATGTTATGTGTGGTGCTGCTCCTTTGAACTGTGATGAGGAAAGTGCATCAATCACTGATCCAGCAACTGAGAGGATGATCAAGTATTTGATGTCACACAAGAAAATACCCGCTGATCTTCCTGAAACACTTATCATCAGCAGCAGAGATGCCAAGTCTCTCAATGGGTTCCCCACACATCTCATTCCATCTGAGACGGAATGCACAGAATGTGAACAACACACCACTCTAAGTGATCCACAGCTGGTATCTGCAACAGCAAAGATATTGACTTCATCTGGTGTAGTTACAGGTTTGGAAGTTATGGTGTGATTACAAGTAAAATTAATAATTGTGACTTGCATTGTATCAACTTTAGGTGTTTATTAGATTATTATTTATTTGTATTCCCTTTTAGGCATATCAACATACAGGAAGACCTGTCCTAACTGTAACATGGTGTATCGATATCAAGACTGGCAAGATGGCATCCACAATTTTGATGATCATATGCTACTGTCAGTACATTTGTGCCTTTCACTGAGAAATGCACTGCAGGTTAGTTCTTGTTTTTAATTTGTTGTGTAAAATTTAAAGTTCATGTTTATAAAATTATAACAAATGCAAAGTTTAGAATTTTTCATGTTTGGTGTTTTTTAATGTCTAACTGTGATTGTGCAATTTTGCTCCTATTATTTCTGTAGACTCACACTGCTGTAAGCCGTATCATTGAAATGATAGAATACACCGAACGGGAGAGCTTTCCTAACAAGGAGCGGGTCCTGCACGCATATCTATCATTTGAGGGTCTGACTGATCATGACTACCTTTACGCATGTGTTTTATGTGGTTATCATCCAGCAGTAGTAGTCATGGACCTCCATAAGAAAGGTGTTTTCAGCATGCCTGGTAAGTATTTAGCTTTCAGATCTGTAGTGATGCTGTGATAGAAAATGTTCAAGTCATCTGAAATGAAAATTTACAAAAATATCTAATACTTTATTTGTTACATTTCTGAAGTTAGTGAAATACCAAACCCACCTAAAAACTACAATGGAGAAGTGAACGCTAAATCCTTTTGGGACTCTCTCACCATGGAAGTTATTAGTCGTGGGTTTTATCCACGTAAGTATGTGCCTATTTAAGGTTAAGCTTTGTAAACATTCTGTACAACAAACAATTAAGTCTCCAGTGTGTCCAGCAATGTGGAAGAAATGCCTTAAAGAAACTTTTGTGTGTCTTCATTGTTTCAGCTGGCTGCAAGAATCCTTTTGTTGTAAAACCTACATACCACAACTGGTCCCCCTGGATTGGTCCACAGACAAGACAATCTGACATTTTGTTAAACACAGAGACTGAAAAAATCCATGTGCCTGACAGGAGCAGTGATCCAGAACAGTATGTCACAGAAGAGCGGCTTGCGGACGAGGTTCTCAATCTAAAGGTATGTTCACATACAGAATTGTGTTCGTGTTTGAGCAGGTTACTTAACACATTAATACACATTTTCTGTTTTTTGAAAGCTACCTGAGATCAAGAAGCTGTGCAAGCAATGTGGTATTGACAACAGAGGTTCAAAGATGGACCTTGTGCTTCGTCTGCGTGACAAAATATCTTCCAGAGCTACCTACAACAAAGTCTTTGAAAAAGTCTGGGGTGCCTCTGGTAAGTGTCTGACAGCAAGTTATAACAGGCAAATATAATTAGTTACAATGTCACCAATAACAAAGTATTGCAACAGTCGTGCAGAGACACATTTCATCTATTATTACTATTTTTATTGTTATATATTTTTTAACCATATGTCTTTAATCTGTATTCCATAAAACACATGTTTTAACAATAAGATATGAAATGCATTGTTTACAGCTGAATTCAGTGCACAACAGGGAGCTAGCAGGTATGTTTAAGAAGAGTAACGCTAGTGTTTTGCATTTCAGGTGGGTGGGCTGTAATTACATGTCCTTGTGGAGTGATATATTCCGTGAAGTTCAACCTGAGAGCTGAGAGTCCAAGAGACTTTGCAGATCTGCTTCTTTCTTGGAAATTTTTTCCAAACATTATGGTGTACGACTACGCCAGGGGACTAGTACGTCACATGAACAAACGATGCCCTAAGGATGAACCATTTGCCGTCCACGAAGGTAGATTGCTGGATCACACAGCAGAAAACATCAGACAAGCTGCTAATAAAAAACTTCAAGTGAGCTTACCCTGGTTGAAGTACAAAAAAGAACCAGAAGAAGAGGGAGGACATCCTGTTACTGGCTCCTCTCAGCACTACTGTTTGAGTGATGTTTTCCACCAACACAACAGCAAAGATGACAGGGATATTTTGAGGCGGATTGAAATTGTTCCTGAACTTGTAGGAAGATTAAACAGCCAGTGTGCAGAGCAGCTCTTTTCAGGCATGAGAAAGAATAACTATTTCTTAAATATGCTCACCCCATCATCACATGTCTTTCTGCAAAGAAATATCTTGCACCACTACAATGTGAGGAAAAACACAAAAACAAAACAAGACCGTCAGAAAGTAGCTGGGCCTCATGCAGCATTGGTTCTTGACCAAAATGGACGCATTGTGATGGGTAATACTCAACTGTATGTTCATAATGTCGTTTTTTTAGTAGCAGTGCGTGACATTCAAGTGGTACCTGTATAATGTTTGAATTGTTTTTGTTCATAAAGGCTGTGATAAAAAAAAGCAAGAGGCCACCAGTTTGGAACCCACTGTCAATGAAGTCCATCCATGTTCTCTGCAGTCCACACAGGTTTTGAGAAATCTTGAAACGATAGAGGCAAAGAAATCCTGCTGGGGAACAGACCTGACTGCCACAGAAAGAACTCTGGTAAATGTCAACTTGTACCTTGTATATGTGTGTATGTGTATAAATATACAGTATATATATTAAATAAATGTGTAATTTTATTTTTTCTTCTCTTATTCTTAGCTTGGACAGATTTTAGATAAAACCAGAGATGTAGATGAATATGTTGCCTGCGTGGACAAACACATCATTAGGTCACACGCAGGATTGAGTGCTTCATGGTTTGATGTTATTTCACAAAACTTTGACCTGTAATATCTGCAGATGGATATGATGACTATACGGAGGTGGTGGTGCATACTTATCTTGACAAACTTCCCTGTGAAGTAAGGACAATAATAGGCCTCTTTATGTGGCATTACATGGATGGTAGTATTTCTGTAAAGACTTCATTTGTGATTTTGAAATATCTAGGGAACGGCTACGAAGAGAGAGAAAGAGGAAGAGAGATGATGAAATGGTTGAAGCCAGGAGAAAATGTAAGGTAAGATATAGTTTTGAATAATCTAATTGTTAGTAAGTGTATTTGCCATGCACAGTTGCACTAGGTTTGTGTTTGAAAGAAAATCATGATCCAACAATCAAGGATTGAATCAATTAGGTACTGGTCTTTATTTTAGGTTTTAAGAAACTATGTATAAATATGTATTTTGCCAGAGTCATTGTGCTGATGACCACACCTATGCACGAACAACCCAGCCAGATCTTGAGGTTGGTCACACCATCCATAATTAAGAATTGTCACTTGTACTTGTGAATTTCAGGTGTGTGTGTGTGTGTGTGTGTGTGTGTGTGTGTGTGTGTGTGTGTGTGTGTGTGTGTGTGTGTTGTTTTTTTGTGGTCTTCACTTTGCAGGTGCAACAAATGCCACCAATTTTACAGGTAAGATGAATTCTTATACATATAGTTGTTCATTCTTTGATGTTCTTACAATGCACAATTGGGGTGTTTTTCAGATGCCTTCGCATGTACTTGAGGCTGTGCTCCAAGAGGTGGTCCTAACAGAGGGAGATGTTGCTTACCTCACTTTGGCATTGACCTGCAAGCGGTTTAAATCTATTGTGTCTGATCCAGTTTTCAGGAAGAATGCCCACTTTGCATGGCTGGATGGTAATGATGTTTTTACTTGTTTTCACTTAAAACATGAAATTACATTTTACCTACATTAAAATTATCATTTACAGGGGAGGTCAACTGGAGTAAATTCTCAGCATCTTACAGGGCAGAACACAGAAAACCCTTTGCTGTGATAACATGTTCTTCCTGCCAGAGAGTGTACAAAGACTGTGTGGGCTACACAGGAAATGGAAGACGAGGGGGGTACCTCCGCTACTACTCTGACGGTAAAGCTGGCCACTGCCTGGACTGTCAGTTATGAAATGTCTTTGGTTCGGTCCAGGCTCGAACCAGCAGACTGAGACAGCTCTGTTCATCAGGCAGTCAGGATGCTTAACACTCTGCCTGCTCTGCCCTTCCTCCCACTTGTACTGCCTTAATCACAAAAAAACTTTCACACATTACCACTCAACACAAAGTTTTTAACACTGGACTCTGTGTCATCAATACGGGTCAATCACTCAACTCACGGTCATGTGCTCATTCAGTTTGCACTACTTCTTATATTTGCACTAATGGTTGTATTACATTACTGCCTATAGTCATACTACTGTTTACATTCACTGTTGACATTTAATACTACTGTTTACATTTATTACTACTGTTTACATCTAGACTTTATATCTACACTACTGCTGATATACAGTATATATTCTTTTTATTAGCCTTATTGTATAATGCCACTTTGTCGCTATACAAATATCAACTACCTCATACATATACTGTGTACATTAACTCCATATGCTGCTTTGTCACTCTTTACAAATGTCAAATGCCAGAACCTTCATTTGTTTTTTAGAAATACTTTTTATACTTTATACTTCGGGACAGTATTACACTGCATTTCATTATGATTATGTTTATTAAATGTTGGTGTTTTTGGTGTTGGTGAAACTTTTTAGACTTCTATACTACTATGAGAAAGTACTATGAAAAAACTCAGGACAGTATTACACTCTATTTCATATTATGATTATGTTTATTAAATGTTGGTGTTTTGGTGTTGGTGAAACTTTTTATACTACTATGAGAAAGTACTATGAAAAAACTCAGGACAGTATTACACTCTATTTCATATTATGATTATGTTTATTAAATTTTGGTGTTGGTGAAACTTTTTATACTTTTATACTACTATGAAAAACTACTATGCAAAAAAACTCAGGACAGTTCTAGACTTTTGTTATTTCATTTTATGCTTGTTTATTAATTGTTTAGTGTTTAAATGGTTACTGTTGCACTGAGGAACTGAGAGAGAAATGCAATTTCAATACTGTGTATGTCCTGTACATATTGCAGTTCTGACAATAAAGTTGACTTTGACTTAACTGAATGTGTTTAAACATTGTATACATTTACAATTTCCCATCTGTTGACCTACTCTACTTACTTTTCCTTCGCATAGCATCATTTCCACACTTAAGTAAAAAATTGAAATTATAGGATATTTTCCATAGCAGTTATATTTTTATTTGTATACATTCAGAGTTACTATGTTTTAACCATTGATGTAGGCTATATAAATGAAGGCAATATGCCCACTTTCAGAAGTATGTAACAGAGGTACAAGTACAGTATAATGACATCTTGTCAGAGCAGTCAATGTATGACAAGTAGATATCAGAGTATTTCATATAAATATTGTCGTGTGTGTGTATATACATATAAAATACACACACACTAAATTATAGAAGGAAGCTTGTTTTTAATCAAAAAAACATCACAAGCTGAATGTGGAAATCCAAAATGGTAAGAAAAAGTGTAGGCATAAATGTAAAATCAATGTACCGCTGTTATAAAAGATCACACATGGAGTCTTGTACTTTCAATTCGAATAAATTTATAGTTCAGTTTTGTAAATGGCTTGTTACAAATTTTTGCTGACATGCTAAAGGAAAACAATTTTGTTGGAATACAACATTTAAAATAAAATGGTCTCAAATAAATTGTCTCTTATGTTTTGTTGTACATTGTTTTTATTTCAGGTTTAAAAAGTCATAGCAACTTTGTAAAGATTGTAAATCATTCTTCTGTGTCAAAATTAAAACTGCCATGCCACTACAAATTTTTGGTTGAAAAATTCCTCATTGTAGATGTGTACTGGCAGCATGTCTTCCATATGATCACATTCACTAAGAAATATTTGTATTTTAATTTGAAATGGAGGACAACCAGAAAAGGTGATGCTCTGCATTACATACTTGCTGTTCACTGATAGTTTACTGAATATATTCACATAAGCATTGAATACTCAAACACACCAGCTTTTTCGTTATAGTAAATTTATTTACAAATGTATACATATATAAAGCAGAACTGAATTCTTCCAGTCTTATTTGCATTCAATTGGGAGTAGTCAAAAATATCCAAAAATTATATGTCAGGGTCACTGCTGCTTATAGCAAAAGCAATCTTTTGGAGTGAAGATATTTTCACATGTTCAATACGATGGCTTCAACAAACACACATATGCTGCATTATTTTTATCTGCTCCATGAGTGAAATAAAACAGTTTGACAATAAACAGTGTACTAAAGGAAATTTTGTAATTAATTGAAAATTAGATTCAGTATTGTATCTTATACTTTCTGCACTGTAAGATCTACTTAGTTCACCTTACTTAAAAAAAGTACGCAAACTCGTTGCCTCAAAAAAATTAAGCAAAGTAGTCTTAAGATTAGTGAGTAAGAAAAGCTAATCTTTTTTAAGTTTGCAGTACTAAATCAAGTAGTACAACTAATACAAAAAAAATAAGTTCAGATAACTCATTAGCCATGCTTAGTGTTAACTTATTTTTTTTAATTTGTGTGGACTGATGTAAATTTAACCCCACTTAGAATTACTAAATACCTACAACTTACTACCAAATCATTTTGTACATCAACAACTGGCTAAATTAACTGGGAAATATCAAACAAAAAACTAATTTAAACTGGTAAAACCACAGTAAAATTTTGTATGTAAAATAAAGGATATTTTGTGTATTTTGTTCATCGCTAATAATAATCAAATTAAATGGTAAGTTACTTTTTAAACCCGCTAACTGACTACCAGTACTACTACTGTCATTACAAAACATGCAAAATGTAACATCATGGAATGAGAGGTACATATCACTTTCGAAAAATTTATTGTCACCATTTTTAAACAATTCAGCAACTCTGACTTAATCCACAATCAAAAACTGAAGATTAGCCTCTTTTAGTCAAGACAGTTTTCAATTAACAAAATGTACCAAATGCCAGGCAAAAAGCTTAAAATAAATTAAATGTAAATGTTTACATTTTTAGCAGTTGTCTTAATACAGTACTTTAAACAAAAAATGTGGAAATGTGGAAGTTTAGGCAAAAATGTGCAATACGTCAACCGTCCACAAAGCAACAACTTGTAGTACCGGTACCTTTTCTCCAACAGAACAGTCCAAAAACTTGCGGTTTTTCAATGAACAGTCCACAGAGCAGAAACTTCAAATATTTTTTTCCTGCTAAAAGTCCACAAAACAAAAACTTGCAGTGCTTCTTCAATGAACAGTCCACAGAGCAGAAACTTCAAATATTTTTTTCCTGCTAAAAGTCCACAAAACAAAAACTTGCAGTGCTTCTTCAATGAACAGTCCACAGAGCAGAAACGTCAAATATTTTTTTCCTGCTAATAGTCCAAAAAGCAAAAACTTGCAGTGCTTCTTCAATGAACAGTCCACAGAGCAGAAACTTCAAATATTTTTTTCCTGCTAAAAGTCCACAAAACAAAAACTTGCAGTGCTTCTTCAATGAACAGTCCACAGAGCAGAAACTTCAAATATTTTTTTCCTGCTAATAGTCCAAAAAGCAAAAACTTGCAGTACCTCTTCATTGAACAAGTTAGAGTCCACAGAGAGAGTCCTTATTTAGGTGTCACACCACTCGTGATCGGTGAGTTCCTGTATCAGGGTGAGGACTCGGGGGTTCAGGTTGAGACGACGCTTTGAGTGTTTGTTCTCCACTTTGGTTCCCTTTTCTGGATTTATCCGAAAAAAACACCTGTTAAAAGAAAAGACGACCATTATAATTATTTTGAAGTTTCAGTAAAGTAAAATACATATTTAAAAAAGCTAAGTCTGGTCCTCTGGACATTCAAAAAACAAAACAAAACAAAAAAGTAGAAATGTTTCGTCTTTCGTCTGAAAGACTTCCTCAGTCTGAGCTGCTGTATTCAGCTTAGTCTTATAAATAGCACCCTCTCAGTGGATCAACCAGTTTTCTGATGACAAACAAAACCAGCTGCTCCCATGATCAAGGAGGACCATCAGCCTAACGATGGATCGTTAGTACCCTGATGGTTGTTTGCTATTCACAGAGGGCTGAGTGATACTAGCAATAACAGCATTGTAGGAGGGGGACAGTTGAACCAGGAGGCCTCAACCCCTTTTTAATGATGGACGGTTTCTTTTCACAAAGATGGCCTCCTTTACTCCTCTCTAAAACCATCGTTCCTATGAACGAGGCCATCTACATACATACTACATACATACATACGTATGTAAATGTATGTATATATATACATGTATGTATATGCATTTTTGTGTATATATATATATATATATATATATATATATATATATATATATATATATATATATATATATATATATATATATATGTATTTGTATGTATATGTATTTGTATGTATATGTATTTGTATGTATATGTATTTGTATGTATATATGTATTTATATGTATGTAGTATGTATGTATTATGTGTGTAGTATTTATGGAGTATGTTGTAGGTATGTATGTACGTATGTGGTATGTATGTGTGTATGTATGTATGTACTGGTATGTATGTACATGCATGTATGTACTGGTATGTACATGCATGCATGTAGTATGTACCTGTATGTACATGCATGTAGTATGTATCTGTATGTACATGCATGTAGTATGTACATGTATGTACACGTACATGTACGTACACGTACATGTACGTACACGTACATGTACGTACACGTACACGTATGTACATGTACATACACGTACATGTATGTACACGTACGTTTATGTACACGTACATACACTTACATGCATGTACACGTACGTACACGTACACGTGTACGTACACGTACGTACACGTACACGCGTACGTACACGTACACACGTACGTACACGCGTACGTACTAATACGTACACGCACGTACACGCGTACGTACACGTACGTACACGCATGTACACGTACGTACACGTACACGCATGTACACGTACGTACACGTACACGCATGTACACGTACGTACACGTACACGCATGTACACGTACGTACACGTACACGCATGTACACGTACGTACACGTACACGCATGTACACGTACGTACACGTACACGCATGTACACGTACGTACACGTACACGCATGTACACGTACGTACACGTACACGCATGTACACGTACGTACACGTACACGCATGTACACGTACGTACACGTACACGCATGTACACGTACGTACACGTACACGCATGTACACGTACGTACACGTACACGCATGTACACGTACGTACACGTACACGCATGTACACGTACGTACACGTACACGCATGTACACGTACGTACACGTACACGCATGTACACGTACGTACACGTACACGCATGTACACGTACGTACACGTACACGCATGTACACGTACGTACACGTACACGCATGTACACGTACGTACACGTACACGCATGTACACGTACGTACACGTACACGCATGTACACGTACGTACACGTACACGCATGTACACGTACGTACACGTACACGCATGTACACGTACGTACACGTACACGCATGTACACGTACGTACACGTACACGCATGTACACGTACGTACACGTACGCGCATGTACACGCACGTACACGTACGCGCATGTACACGCACGTACACGTACCGGTATGTACATGCATGTACCGGTATGTACATGCATGTACCGGTATGTACATGCATGTACCGGTATGTACATGTATGCACATGTACCGGTATGTACATGTATGCACATGTACCGGTATGTACATGTATGCACATGTACCGGTATGTACATGTATGCACATGTACCGGTATGTACATGTATGCACATGTACCGGTATGTACATGTATGCACATGTACCGGTATGTACATGTATGCACATGTACCGGTATGTACATGTATGCACATGTACCGGTATGTACATGTATGCACATGTACCGGTATGTACATGTATGCACATGTACCGGTATGTACATGTATGCACATGTACCGGTATGTACATGTATGCACATGTACCGGTATGTACATGTATGCACATGTACCGGTATGTACATGTATGCACATGTACCGGTATGTACATGTATGCACATGTACCGGTATGTACATGTATGCACATGTACCGGTATGTACATGTATGCACATGTACCGCTATGTACATGTATGCACATGTACCGCTATGTACATGTATGTACATGTACCGCTATGTACATGTATGTACGTATGTATGTATGCATGTATATATGTACATGTACATGTATGTACCGGTATGTATGTAAATGTGACAGTATTTACCTCTCCATGGCCAATGTCCATTGCTTCCAAGTCATCAACACGAGACTTCCTCACCCTGGGGCGGCCGTGGTGTAGTGGTAATGGCAGTCGACCCCTGATCGGAAGGTTGGAGGTTCGAATCCCGCATCCGCCCACCATGTGTCGTTGTGTCCCTGAGCAAGACACTTAACCCCGAGTTGCTCCCGGTAGGTCTGGATGGCGCCTTGCAAGGAAGGCTACCACTACCGGTGTATGAATGTCTGAATGAATGGGTGGATGGCTGGTATTGTAAAGCACTTTGGGGCTCCTCACAGGGGGCTGGAAAGCGCTATATAAATAAGCTCCATTTATCCTCTCCCTGCGAGATCGCTCTTCCTAGAAAACAAAACCGAGCTGTGACGGTCCACACAGACAAATGGTTTTATGGCATAACTTCACAAACAGGAAGTCTTACCCAAATTATGTCCTCCTTCTCGGTCTGGTAGAGGATTTTTGACAGCTCCTGATCCGACTCCATTTTCCCTATGATACGTTCCTTTTCTGCTTCACTCTGAGCACTCGCCAGCATGGTACAATACTGAACTGTGCGTGTGAAAAACACAAACAATTTCAAAATATTAATTATTATTATTAATAATAATATATCTCCTTCACCGTATTCATCTGAGTGTTCATCTCGTACTTTTCCAAACTGGTCTTCATCTCCTTCCTGCAAACCAGAAAAATGATTACTTTTATAATTTATTTTGAGCACAAACATCTGGATGTTCCAAAGCTTCTGAGGACAAAATTTACAATAACTTTCATCAGTGAAATTCAAAGTCAGGTGAATCTTATTTTCAATGAGGGTCAGTTCGTTGTGCAGAAAGCTGAGAACAAAAAGGAATATACAGGTAGTCCCCAACTTACGAGCGCTCTTACTTACGAGGTTCCGGACTTACGAGCTGGCGAATTTTTGGAAAAAACGCAAAAAATACCGAGTTTTTCTGTGTTTTTTCACCACAGTTCGTTAGCTAAACATGTGGACACACGTTTCCGATCATTTTTATGCACTCATAAGCAGTTTTTCGATGAAAAACAAGTGTTTGTAGTCGCGCTAGCAAAACCGTTCCAACTTACGAGCGAAATTCCGGACTTACGAGACACGTGGCGGCCGTTCCAATTTACGAGATTTCCGTGTTACGAGCGCCTCGTTGTAACGGAACTCGCTCGTAAGTCGGGGACTACCTGTAACATCATGAAAAAAAACCTTTACCTCTTCATCAGATTCAAACTGCACATTCACACCATATGTTTCATCAATGCTGTCATCTGTTAATAAATGGAAATGTCTCGTCACATTAACAGGAATAAAAATCTTAAAGAGTAAACATAGCTGCACTATAGATATCTCCTAAATTTTCACAAGTTGGCATGAGTTGTCTAAAACGTTCAAGTGTGAGAGGGCCTTATGACACATTCATTCTGATGTTTAAGATGAATAGATAAATGAATAAGTCATTTAATGGTGATGGATTTTACTCACATGAAGCGTCACCTTCTTCAAGCTTGAAGATGCTTTTCCAAACAGGGATTTCCTGTAATAACATTAACCAGACTTGTGGTTATAAATTAGAAAATTAAGAAAAAAACTATTTTAGTTTTACAGTTCGAATTACATTACACATGAGAATAATCACTTATTCATTACATGTCAAGCTCAGATATTTGTGTGGGTCCGAGTACAAATGCAGCTGCAGCTGCCAGGAAAAAGACAAAGAGAAGATATATGGATGCAGTTAGAGAGGACATGAAGGTAGTTGGAGTGAGGACATGAGGATGCAGAGGACAGTGAGGTGGAGGAGGATGACTCGCTGTGGTGACACCTGAAAAGGGAAAAGCCGAAAGAAGAAGATGCTCACCGTTTCACACAGGGACCCTTTGCACAGCTAACAGAAGCTAGCTAGTAGTTGTTGAGCAGACTGAAATGGGAGGTTTGCTGGTGGCCTGTCTGATCCGTGATCAACAAGCCAAGGGGCAGCAGAACCAAACGTTTGGTTCAGGTTGCTATTATTTTTTTAAGTGTTTGCAGTCTGTGCGACTCACTCGTGTATCCTCTTAGCTTAGCTGCTAAGAAGCAACTGGGGGAAGACACCCCGCGTGCCTCCACCTTTCTTTTCCCTGCGACTCTTAACTTCCACGGCACGCGAGAGCACAATTGCCTCAAACGAAAATTTAAAATTATATTGTGGAATATTGCCACTAGCTAGGTTTATGTTAAATATCATTAGTTGGCTAGCTCTACCGTTAGCTAACACGAGCTGAGACAATACCCATATTTCTGCGAGAAATGCACACCAACATCGCCTGTTAAAAAACATTTAAATACCAACTTCATACATTATGATTAAAAAAACATACTTACTGGTATCTGTTACGATATTTCCCAAGAGAAGAGTGAAACGCGCTCAAAAATGAGGCATGCGCAGTGTGCGTGTGTGGTTCTATTCTGAGCATGCGCGAGATGTCTTTTTATCGCGATATGATACGGGATTTGTTCACACTTATCAAAAACTTACTTTTTCTAAATGAAACGAGCTCAAGTTAACTGAGCTACTGAGATTTTTTGACCACAAATTACAAGTAACTTACTAAAAGTGAGTCTTAATCACTATTTGATGAAAACTGATTTAAGTCAATTTACTATTTTTAATTAAATACCACATTTCCATTTACAGTGTGATCATTTCAGCCTAAGGTTAAAACAGACAGAGTTGGTGTGTGTCTTATCATGTGTTCTTTCTTTAACCTAAACAAAATGATTTACGTTCTGACGTCTGCTGTAAAATGGTAAATGGACTGAACTTATACAGAGCTTTATCAAGTCCCTCCGGACCACAAAGCACTTTGCACTTACAGACATTCACACACTACACATAAAGGGTAACACCTCCACGGGTGTAACC
>JBBPBX010027061.1:0-26079 GCA_038048925.1 Garcialebias charrua
AGTAGGCCGCATTCCTCGGCCGCATGAGGAGGAGTCTTCGAATTGGGACAGTCCTTCGCGCGGGGCAATGACGTATGCGGCCGACAAATGCGCACTCATGAGGATGCAGCCCCTGAATTGAGACAGAGAGGGTCCTCCCCACATGCAGGACGGAGGCAGGGTCTCCCAAAAATATGCCTGATCAAAATGATCAGAGTCAGAGTCAGAGAGAATTTATTGTCATTTGCACCGGTCCGCATGTAGTACATGTGTTGAAAACGAGATTATGTACACAGGGTCCCAGTTACATCCAACAACAACAAATGCAAGAGAAAAACAATAATAACATCTAGGATTAACTAAGAGAGACATCAGCTAGTAAAACACTAAGCCCTAATGTAGTAGAAAAACATCATTATAAACATCCGCTCATTCTCAATCAGTTCATCTGGACAGTTTCTTTTAAAACTGTCCAGATGAACTGATTGAGAATGAGCGGATTTGATACCTGGACTATTGAGAATTAACTTTCTTATCATTATAAACAGCAGCACGAACATGAGCAGATGGTCACAGATGAACGCAGCAACAAGAAACAGATCAGTATCAACATGATGTGATATTTTGACATTTTGCATTTTGGTCCTTATGCTGGCGCTGGCTGGCTAAATCTCTTTATTTATCTTTTTTATTTTTTTAATGAGCTGACAGCTACGTGTAATATTTCAATAAGGCATGCATTAATGACTGCCGTTACAATTGTCCACATAGTCTGATAACGGTTGGCTTGGCTTTTATTTTCACAAAGAAACAAAACAGATACTTCTAATTAAAAGTTGTGAGGGTCAGAAATGGCAAATAGGCATTAGATAAAGGGCTTTTCAATTATTTAAACCTTAACTGAGCAGCTCTGTTCCCCGAGGGAAGGAAAAAAAAAAACGTCACAGGAAACACAGTGTAGCGGCAGCTCGTGGGTACAGCCTCACGTTGTACGTGTCCAGGGCGGTGAAATAAGCGCCCAACGACTTTCCATTATTTTGTGATGATGTGCAATGAATGCGCATGCGCGACTGATAATGAGAGTCAACGGATAACAGCCGTACGCCCGGGGACCGGAAGTACGTCACAAATCAGAAAACGTTTTTTGAAACAAAGAATATAACTCATCATTACCTATAAAATATTTATCCTGCACAACTAAAAACATACATATATTTATAATTATCTTTATTTTATAATTTCTTCCTTTTTTTTAAGTCTAGAAGTTCCAGTGGATGGAAGTTCCAGTGGGTGGGCGGTGCCCGGGCGCCCCCTATTGGCGAGCCGCCTCTGTCTGGGATGACTTCTTCATTTCTGTAGAAAATATTCATTCAACCTTTATTTAAACAGGTTAGTCCCATTGAGCCAAGAGGACTCATTTTTTCATTAATTCAACCTTTATTTAGGCAGGTTAATCCCATTGAGCCTCGAGGACTCATTTACAAGAGAGACCTGGCTACAAACTAAAGAATGATGACAACAGCAACAGTAGATTTTCCTTGGACAATCAACAATAGACAATCATAAGAGAGAAATACAGTTTTTTTTTTAACAAGTTAAAACAAAGATGTCAAAGTAGTAAAACAGACAGATTAGAAGGCAGATGTAGAAAATCAAAATCAGGAACATGTCTGCATTGGCTTTTGCCAGGAGTCCAACAGATTATTAAAGCCATTTAGAGAAGTAAAGGTCGAGAGCTTCAGATCTTTTTGTAAGATATTCCAGGAAGCAGGAGCAGAGTAGGAGAAGGTCCTTTTGCCAAGCTCAGTTCTCACTGACGGAATACGGCAGGTAATAATATCCTGAGAGCGCACGCTGTAGCTGCACTCATGCAGAGACATGTAGGAGGAGATGTATGAAGGCAGCAGACCAAGAAGTGATTTAAAGATGAAAATGTACCAGTGGAAGAGTCTGTGTGAAGTTAATGATGTCCAGTTAACCAGTGAATACAGGGTGCAGTGGTGGGTATGATAATCACAGCCAGTTATGAATCTTAGTGCACCATGATAGACAACATCCAACATCTGCAGGGTGCTTGTAGGAGCATTCATGTAGATAATGTCACCGTAATCAATGGAGGGAAGGAAAGTCACAGATACAAGGCGTTTCCTAGCATTCAGTTAGACATGATCTGTTTCTGAAAAAGAAACCCAGTTTAACTTTCAGTTTCTTCACTAGGTTTTCCACGTGGAGTTTAAAAGAGAGATGTGAATCGACCAGGATACCCAAATATTTATTGGAATCAACAAACTCAATAGGGACACCATTTGAGGATAAAATCGGAGGAAGAACTGCTGGGACCAACTTCCTGTTTGAAAAAAGCATCCCTTTGGTTTTATCAGCATTTAGTACAAGTTTGAGATGGAACAAATCTGACTGAACGATGTCAAAAGTGGATTGCAAAAGCTGGAAAGCCTTAGCTACTGTTTTAGCTCGGTAGTAAGCAACTGTATCATCAGCATAGAAATGTAAGGATGCATCAGGGAGGTTCTGACCTACATTACCTATGTAGATTGTAAAGAGAGTTGGTCCTAAGACTGAGCCTTGTGGTATACACCATTGTTGACTGTTAAATAACTGGAAGAAGTACCATTATGTTGAACACATTGCCTCTGATCTGAAAGATAGTTAGAAAACCAACCAATGGTGTGATCTGAGAAAATGATTTCTAGAAGCTTATGACACAAGATGTCATGATCCACTGTGTCAAAAGCTTTAAAGAGGTCTAAGAAAAGTGCAGCACAATAATCCTTAGCATCCAATGCTTCAACAACGTCATTAAGAACCTTCAGAGAAGCAGTCATTGTGCTATGTTGTTTTCTGAAACCAGATTGATGGAGAGGTAAGATGTTAAATGAGTCCAGGTAATTTTTGATTTGAGAATTGATCAGTTTTTCTAGAACCTTGGCTAAAATGCAGAGTTCAGAGATCGGTCGATAGTTTTTGTAGGGATGGCTGTTTTCTGTGTCTTTTCTCCCTCTGATGGCCCTGCCTCATCCCTACACCTCCTCAGAACGGGCGACAGGTGTTTTGTGTTTTACTTAATGAGTGTTGGGCTGTATTGAAGTTAGCGTTCTGGATTTTGTATTTGTCGGGTCATTGTCTGCGTTCACCCTCCTGTGTGATGAAGCCATTATTTCTGTAAGTAGCTGCCCTGTCAGCATTTTGATTTATTCATTAAAAGTTTTATTATTTTAATTCCTCCGTTTCTGAGTCCTGCCTGCCTTAACTCTGGGTTTTGCTCACTTCACCGGACCACTCCTTGACAGACTTGGGGTGTCTAGGGGATGACATGACGTTCAAAACCCCATTCTTTGGCAAATTTCCTGAATGTCCCATTGTCAAACTGAGGTCCATAGTCTCTGATTACATGGTCAGGTTGTCCATATCTGGCAAACTGACTTGAGGACTGTTGTTTCTGCTGTGAGGTCGGGAAGCTGCTCGATTTCCCAGAAGTCTGAGTAGTGGTCCACCATTATCAAAAAATCTTTCCCTGCCTGTCTGTATAGATTCATGATGAGGATTTGCCATGGCCATGTAGGGAGTGCATGTGACATCATTGTTTCTTGTTGCTGTTTGTGTGCATATTCATTGCATGCTGAGCACTGACTGACAAAGTCTTTAATTGCACCCTGCATATTAGGCCAGTACAGTAATGGTGTTTCCATCAAGGTTTCTTGATGCGCATTTTTTATTTCCATTATATATGGCCTCCCTTCTCACCTTACAGCCATCCTCTCACACCGATATGATTTTTTTATAGAGAGAAAGGAAAGATAGAAAGTAATACAACAAAACACAACAATTATCCACAAAAAGAGCACTAGGCAAACACACCCAACCTCCGTCCGCCTTCCTACAAAGCACATGACAGAACACAGCAACGAAACACACATTCATAAAGACTAATAATATTCATGACCTTGCAGTAGATTTCCATAAATAAACATACCCATACCTACAAATATAAATACAGTATACTGTACATACATATACATTCATATCACATATCCATCTATATATATGCATATGATATCGACATATACATTCCTACATCCATTTGTATGTGGCTGTGAGCATGCATAAGTGAATAAGGTTCCTCCAATAGAACATTCAGTAGCGACCGTGAAGCATCAGAGATCCGCCCCCCAAGGCCAGAGGTAGACGAAGGGGCAATCAAAGCCTAAGACCCCAAGAAGGACCCCGAGCCCAGAGTCCCCAGGGTCACCCGAACAGGACGAGCCACTCACCCACTCCCCAGATCTGACCAAGGGGTAGAACTGGACGAGCCCCACTAGCGACTACACACAATGACCCCCGGGGGACCAACAGCGACAAACCCACCGGCCCCCGCCAGAGCCCGCCGCACTGATGTAGCCCCAGGCCCGAGCACAGAGGCCCGGGCACCGGGGACGCCTACCCCTCAGGCCCAGACCCGATAGGACCAGAGGACCCGAGCTCCACCAGGCAGCCACCAGGCCGAGCCGACCCACGCCCAAGCGTCCAACCCCAGAAGATGACAGCAAGGGCCCCGAACACGCCCACAGACAAAGGGACACCCACCCGGGGGCCACGTGACAAGAGCGCAACACCGTATTTCCATCACGGTTTCTTGATGCACATTTTGAAGTATCGCATCAGAAAAGGTGAATGGAAACGGCACGATTCAAATTAACTTCCTCTAATTCGCAAAGAAGTTGATACGCTCGCTTGAGGTGGTTTTTGGGTTTTTCGAAACAGAGCTGATGCGCAAAACGAGAGATGGAAACAGATTTGCCGACTCAGTTCTGACGTAGCGAACATTCACGTCATGTGACTGATCAGCTGTTTCCGCTGTAACATCGCTAAAACTAGTTGGCATGACAGAATAAATACAACTTGCCCGATAGCAACACATTCCTGAAATATTCTCTCCATTTTGTCGAGATGTGTGGTTCGGTTCTGTTTTCAACCGCTACTTCCTGTTTACTGTAGACATGCGTAACGCTGACGTCTGACATAATGCCGCTTTGCGTAGCCTGGTGGATTCGCTTCAAGCCAGTTGATGGAAGCACTTCTGATTCGCATCAATTTTTATTTACATTTTTGTGAATTTTCAAAAATTCGCTCAAAATTCGAATTGAAAATAGATGGAAACATGGTTAGTGTGTCTCTTGCTTGCATGTAGCATGCCTCTCCTCCTATGTGGCTGTCATGAATAGGTTTCAACACTTCTGGGCTCAGTGATTTCGGGATAATAACCCTCTGCCCTTTGAAAAGCACCCTATCCTTTGCACTGATCTCATCCTTGACTGACCAATATTCCCTGATGGCTTTGGTTGTCTTTTCTTTGCTCTCTGGCCACCCTTGTAGGACTATTGCTTTCAACATCTGGAGGCATATGTCCTTATCTCTGTGATGTCTGATCTGTGTTGAGCGCTGGCTGGTTACATTCAGATAATCAGCTTTGTTTATGTTTCCAACAGTCTTTTGCACCCTCTGCCGGCTGCACACAGTGTGGCGGTATGTATCATTAAGCCTGGTTTATACATCTTGTCTTACGTCTTTTACCCCCCGTTGAGTGAAAAAAGGTTGCGCAATTTCTGTCTGCACTCCCGCTGCGATCCCCCGGTGAGAGCTGTCTTGTACATGGCCCCCAAGCAGAACTCCGAGACACGAACGATACGGCTCGCAGCGTGTGACTGGTTCAAAGTTTGTGGGCGTTTTTTTGTTTGGATGTCCATATATGGTGTATGACACCGCTACACACTACTTGCTACTCTTTTAGAAGCCGTTTTTTTTTGTTGCTTTGACAGACATGGATAGTTTTGAAGAGAAACTTGCCGAGGCGGTTCGGAGCGGGGATCCTGGTGGGACCAATCCAGTTCCTCTGTTTTTGCAATGGCTGGACACATACATTAAACACCTAGGGACAACTACAAACATTACAACAGCCGACATAAGAAAAAATGGACCTTGAAAAAGCAACAAGCCTCGGTGGCTCAATGGAAAGGCGTAGGGTTTTCGCTCCAAAGCTTTTCTCGACTCGGGTTCGAATCTCACCTGGTTGAAGTTATTTTATGTTTGTATTTTATTGGAAAAAAAAAAAGATTTTGTGTTAACCACAGGCATATTAACTCCTTTTTTAAAAATCCAATAAAAGACAAACGTAAAACAACTTCAACCAGGTGAGATTCGAACCCGAGTCGAGAAAAGCTTTGGAGCAAAAACCCTACGCCTTTCCATTGAGCCACCGAAGCTTGTTGCTTTTTTAAGGTCAACGTTTCCTTTAAACAATCAGCCCTTCATATAATCCTGGTTATGCCCATGATAACGGACTCACAAATGGAGGTAATGGAGCCTATCATTATATTAAATCCGTTTGTCCTGATAAAACATGCAGTGGGAGTACGCGTGACGTATGCAGTGTAAGGGAAGAGGGAGGGATTATCCCCATGTCTTAAAGAAGTATAAACACTCAATGCGGTCGGTGACACACACGCAATTACGTCAGCGCTGGGTTCACTCAACGGGGGGTAAAAGACGTAAGACAACAACAAGTATAAACCAAGCTTTAGGTGTCCCTGCTGGAACTGTGGCTCTGCTGAGTGTGTCACTAAAGTGCATGTCTGGGACTGGTTTGTACTTTACCTTGAGGTTGTAGTGTTGCAGCCTGAGGAGCATGATCTGCAGCTATTTGGGTGCACTCAGGAGTGGCTTGTTGAAGATTGTGATGAGCGGCTTGTGATATGTTTCAGCTGTAACCTCCTCCCTGCCATAGCGATAATGGTGAAAACTCTGGCATGCAAATACAATACTAAAACACTCCTTCTCCATTTGCACATAGTTTGGTTCAGTCAGCGTTAGAGCTCGAGATACAAATCCAACTGGTTGGCTATCCTGTATAAGGTAACACCCAAGTCGCTTCTGGCTGGCATCGCTTTGAATGGTGACTTGCTTTTTGATGTCGTAGTATTTCAGAACCGGTGCTGCTGTGACCAGCCTCTTGATCTCCTACACTGCTGTGTCATGTCTTGGTAGCCAGTGGAACATTACATCCTTGTCGAGTAGCCTCTGCAGTGGCTTGCACACTTCCGATATGTAGGGTAAGAACTTGGCGAGGTAGGTCACAAACCTGATAAATCTTTGTACAGCCTTGGTGTCTGTGTGGTGGGGCATGTCCTGAACTGCCCTGATTTTTTTTCAGGGTCTTGTTTCAGACCCTCTGCAGACAGAATGTGTCCATGAAATTTTACCACCTTCATTTTGAACTGAAGCTTCTTGAGGCTCAGTCGTAGTTTGATCTCCATCAGGACAAACAGCTTTTTGTTGTGATATGCCATTGCCTCCGCATCAGAGTCTCCACAGCCAACAATCAGTATATCATTTGCTATTGGTTCAACACCACTGAGCCCTGACAGTTCATGCTGCTTCCTTTGGTAAACTTCTGGGGCGACCGATACACCAAATGGCAGCTTTAATCATCTGTATCTGCCCCACGGAGTCCAGAAGGTTGTCATTAAGTTGCTGTCTCTGTCCAAATTGCACTGTAAAAAGACATTACATGCATCCACAATGGTGAAGACTCAAGCCTTTGGTAGCTTATGAAGTACATCATCTAGCATGGGCATCTGGTAGTGGGTGCATTTTACAGCTTTATTTACAGATTTGGGGTCAATGCAAATCCTAATTTTCTCTGGCTGTTTAACAATCACCATGTTACTGATCCACTCATTTGGTTCAGATGAGGGGGTCATGTGTCCATCTTGCTTGTGCTTGTGCAACTGAGCCTTGACAGCATTTCTGATTGCCACTGGGACATTTCTTGGTGAAGCTTGTACCGGTGCAACTGATTTGTCCAGCTCAAAGTGGATTTCACCAGGGAGTGATTGAACTGGACCAGTAAAGTCATCTGCATATATGAGCTAACAAATTGCTGCTTGGTTAGAGGCGTCATGTTACACATCTATTTTATTCAGTTCATTGGGGATGGTAAAATGCATCAAACCTAAGTCCACACTTGTTGAACCTGACAGTAGGGGCTTTTAGTTACACCTGACTATTTCAAAGTCCAACAAGTGTATTTTGCCTTGCACCACACTTTTTGTCCTGAAGATGCCAACAGAGTTCAGTGTCTTGCCAGAGTATAGCATGAGTCTGACTTTACCATGAAATAATGGTATATTCGGTGCAAGTTTTTGCTTATCTTTAATGCTCATCACATTACGTCGCCCCCGTATCCAGCTGGCACAGTTGCAATCCTCCATTCATCTTCGGTGTAGCAAACCATTTTTTCCTTGGCCCTGTAAGGCGCTGATGCTCTTGGCTGTGTAGATCTGGTCGCCATCCTCACGGTTTGTGTCATAAGCTGCTGATCAGGCCATGATTTTTTTCATGCAGACTATTGCAAAATGGTTTGGTGTCCCACATCGGCGGCACGTTTTCCCAAAGGTCAGACAAGCATCACAAACTCGTTTGTGTGAGCCACCACAGTATCTGCAGGTGATGTCATTGTTCGCCCTCTGCACGCTGTCTCTGGGCCTGTTCATGCTCTGTGTTGACAGCTGCTGCTGTCTGTGGAGTGAGCACTCTCCACGAGTCGATCGGGTGACATCAGTTTTAGCTTTATGTCTGTCATTTCAGCTTCTCTGCATATGTCTATAGCTGAATTTAAGGAAATATTCTCTTCTCTTAGAAGATGCCGTTGCACAATTTCATAGTTAATGCCAAGAACCAGCCTGGCTCTTATTAACTCCTCTTCAAGTTCTCCATATTCACACAAGGCCGCCTTTTCTCTTGGCCTTGTAACAAATGAATCGATTGGGTCACCTTCATCTTGCTTGCAGCTCCCAAAGACATATCTTTCAAAGATGACATTTTTTTTCGGCTTGAAATAGTTCTCCAGGGCATCCAGAATTGCTTTCATGTTGTCCTGTTGATCTGTGGTCAGAGTCAAGTTGTGCCTGTAAATATGGCAGCATTCGCTGCCCATCACTGGTCTCAGTGTGGCTGCCTTCACTTTCTTGTCTTTGTCAGCCAATACTGACGCCAGACAATAGTCATCAAATTTGGCTCAAAAATGGTCCCAGTTATTTGTAATGTCGCCAGTAAGCTTCATTTCCTCAAGAGATGGAATGCCTGATGCCATGACGGTAATGTTCGTGAACCTCTCAATACTACCGTAACAAAAGGAAACTTAACAATCTACACAGCTGCTCACTGTCGTGAAGGTGTTGCTCCAGGCATAGGGTGTACCAATTCTGACACCATGTTTGTGATATAATAAAGACATTACAAGTGCTTTGGATATAGTGCTGTTTAATACTACATCTTGTAGACAGAGTGAGAGCATCAGTAGGTTAGCGCTGTTTTAATACACTACTCATGGACTGTACCAATAGTTGAGCCCAATGGGGGAGTCCCATAACATTTGCCAACATTTCTAAAAATCCTTTTTTTAATTGGTCTTAAGTATTTTCTATTTTTCTGAGATACTGAATTTGGAGTTTTCATTAGTTGTCAGTTATAATCATCAACATTAAAATAAATAAACTTTTAAAATATATCAGTCCGTGTGTAATGAATTAATATAATAAACAAGTTTCACTTTTTGAACAGAATTACTGAAAAAAAATCAACTTTTCGTGATATTCTAATTTTATGATAATCACCTGTATTATCTGCACAATCTTAACAGTTTATATTGGCCTACTCACTTCACAGAAAGCACAATGACTCTTACATTTAGTTCTTCTTCAAGGTCTTTATCTTTTTTGTAGGCAGGATAGGAAGTATTAACTCAGAGAGTCCATTGAATAATGTTTACAAAATGAAATGAGCACACATGCAGCGTTTTGGGTGTTTTATTCTAATTCAGATTTTTCAGCCACATTCTTTTTTAATTCCTCATCTGTAGGTAGGAGATGGAAACCATATTGCTTCACAAGATCAATCTTTTATTTGGTGGGTCTGTGTTCAAACTCTGTTTGCTGTAGTCTTAGCTTGGTCTGGTTGTTCTGCAGCCTGAACAGCACAGCAGGACCTGAACCCTGGTAGGACATTTTAGTAAACTTCACGTTTAAACTAAAACAACTTTTGCTTTGATAAACTGAATACAAATACTTTGTAGCTTACAAAAAAAAAAAAACACAGTCCGTTCTATTACTGATACTTCCGTGTCGGATCGAAAGTTTCTTGGAGAAACATTTCTACAGTAAAAGCACAGAGAACAAGGTGATATGTGTGAATTTTATCGGGTTTTGTATTTTAAATTGAAAACCGGAAATTCACTCTGCCCTATCGCGACCGTTACTGTGAGCAGTTCCCTTATCAGTCATGTCACTCGGTGCAACATAATGCTATGGGAATTGCACCCCGTGCGATTACCTGAAGGAATACAATCACGCCTGTACGGCAGGTGCGTCAGCGTCACGCCAGAAGCCCCGACCTCTGGGTATTTAAGGCGCTGACGCCCATCCATCAATCTCTTATTGCCCTTCACCTCGCTTAAACCTGAAAACCCTCTTCGCGGGACTTCTCTGTTACTTCATCGCTCGACCAGAGGTGAGCTTGCTCCCTACACAGAGCGTACCGAGAATTCTTCCTGCGTACTACCAGGCTAGCGAATGCTAGTCCGGCACATTTTACCTTAACCCCAAAGTTTTTTCTTCTCCTCTCTCCGCAGACTGCTTTGCTCGACGGCGCTAAACTGCGTCACATCGCTACCTCTGCTAATTCTATAGCAGGCGAGCCAGCGAAAGCGACGCGACGGAGGAGACGTCTCAAATAAAAAGAAAAAGGATTTTGGAAGGACTCGCTCGCCTTATCTTGGACATGCCTCCGGAGAAAGGAAAGCGAAAGACAAGACTTCCAAAAAAGACTGGCAGGACGACGAGCCTCACCTCGCGCGCCTACCCCAGCGGATGCGGTTTCTCCCTCTCAGCGACGGACACCCATGAGGCCTGTCCTGTCTGCCTGGGAATGTTACACATACACATGGCGCTGGATGCGCCTGAGTCATGCCAACACTGCAGCCAGATGCTGGAGGCGGTGAGGAGGCACCGGGCGGACTTCGTTGCCAAAGCCATGGGTACTGCTGCAGCGCCAACAGACCCGGACGCAACTGAACTTCTCACTCCCACGCAAAAGCTCAAGAACATGGCCCTGGAAGACAGCACCCAAGGCGAATGGGGCGACAGCCTGGACGCGCTGGCTCCTATAGGGACTCAATAGTCGACTTCGACACTCGAGGCTTGATGAACGAGGACGAGATCTCAATCTCAGCCTCAGGTGAATTTTCTGCGGAGGAAGCAGACGCTGAGCACGAGGAACAGGAGAGAGACCTGTCTCACACCCCGGAGCCTATGCTCCCGGAGACTGACTTTTCAATCAACGCTATGTTCGACTTGTGTCACAGAGCAACGGACGCGCTGCAGGTCCCATGGCCGGAGTCTCCACCTTGTCAACAGGTCACAAGGTTGGCAGGAAATTATTTCCATTCAAAGCAGCAAGCCGCAATGAGGCAAAGAATGTCCATCTTTCTAGATTTCCTCACGGAGCTGACTCGCACCTGGTCTCAGCCCAGAGTTCCCATGCTGCTCCCGCTCTCGCAGTTCCTCGACATGGATGGGATGGATGAAGCGGGTATAGCCAATGTGCCTCAAATGGAGGACACGCTGGCGTCTCACCTGCCACCCAGGTAGTGCGGGACAAAGCCAACTCTCCCCAGCAAAGCCAGTTGAGCTTCGGCTTCTCTGCTCAAGAAATGCTACAAAGCTCAGGGCCTTGCGACGCGCATAATGAATGCGTCCACCATGATGCAAGCGTACCTGGCTGAAAAACTGCAGGAGCTCCAGGTAACGACAGACAATCAAGCTGCCGCCGACGTGATGGATGAAGCCCGCAGGGTAACAGATTTGTGCTCCGCATGATGGGGACAGCAGCTGTTACATAGGGCAAAGGAATGGCTGAGGTGGTGATCGCACAACACCATGTGTGGATGACCCTAACTGACCTCCCAGAGAGACAAAAAATTCCTTTTCTCCACCATTCGATAGAACCGACGGGACTGTTTGGAACAACTCTGGATTGAATTCAAATCAGGTTGGACCAGAGGCGCAAACAAGCTGAGGCTCTCAGGGTAGACATCCCCAGAAGAGCCTTCGCCCCCCCCAGGGAGTCAGCTGGGAGCAGAGCCCCGTAGCCTCGACACCACTCAGCCACACATGCCCCACCGCAAAAGCGGCCGGCATACGAGGCTGAGCATCGGCAGAGACCACCGCCGGGCCCACCTCAGACGAACATGCCTGGAGTAATAACAGATTTGTTCCCCGCCAGGCGGACTGGCACAGAACCTCCTCGGCGAATTGGGACACCAAACAGAAGCGTGCCTGATGAACCAGGAGCGCTTCTTAACTTTACACGATCACCCGTCCACGCGGTACAGCAAATTATCTTTTCAAGTCCAGACTTTGTTTGTAGCATGGTACAAAAAGCTGGTGACTTTGTTTCATGAACAAATCATGTTTTCTCTGCTATGAGTGACATAAAGTCAAATATGTCATTACACATAAGCATGAATAAAGCTAAAAAAACAGCCCCTCTCTGTTTTCTTGACCAAAAACAAACAAACAACAACAACAACAACAACAACAACAACAAACACAGAAACAATGGTCCCCTCTATTCTCCAGCCGATATAAAGGGCGGGGGCCATCTTTCCCCCCTCCCTCGCGGCTCACGGGGTGTTAGCCTAATCAATAAACCCCAGCAGGATGCCTCGGATCTGTCTGCAACAGACAGGCCCAGAGGCTCTTGCAAGCAGGTCCGTTAGTCCTCACACAAGCAGGTGAGGCGGGTCACGTGTTCCAGCCCCCGTCCTGTTGTGGACCACGGGGCCAGCAATACACAAATCAAACAAACCCGTGTCACGTCATCCGCGCTCCAGGGGTGCGCGCCGGCAGAATCTGATAACCCACCTTCCTGGCCACCTGTTCAACGGATGCCAGTAAGTGAAGGGGGGTCGCGACAGAAACCCGTGGGCCAACACCAGTATCACACGTTCACAAAGACAGCTGTGATGAAACTGTAGCGTGTGTAAACACTCAGTGCAGATCAGAAATGACACCAGGGCTAAATCAGACTCCTCTTCCCTTTAATCGAAGAGGACTGAACTTTCTGTCACCAACCAATCTAAAGCCTGCTCAACGTAAAGGACCATCTCGAACAGCTCCACATCCTCATGCTGAAGCTGTCTCCTTATCCTCACTGGGCGACATGCCATGCTCAAGCAGTGATCCTGCAGCGTGTGACCGTGCTCGCTGTACTGACTCAGCTCTGCTCTTAAACGACACCCCCCACTGGGTGAAACACAGCTCCTCGGGGGTTCATCAGGCTCCAGGGCTCTGTTGAGGCAGGAGACCAGTAAACCAGATCCAAACAGGAAACGGGCTGGAGTCAGGAGATCTGCTCGTATACAAAACTTGCAACCCCTTCAAACCATGACTCCCAACAAAAAGAGAAGAAACAGACGTTCTGTTCCGCTTTTGTCTAATAATGACAACAGATTGCCTCTGCCTCCAAAAACTCTCGATCAGAGTAGTGCAGCAGTACATCTGCAGGAAGGCCCTCTCCCTAACGTGGTTGGCCTTCAAGGGACCGCAGAAATCAGGGCCCTTGAGGAAGAACTGGTTCCACCACCAGCTCCTCTCCAAGGACCCTCCATGTCACCAGAAGGAACAGTCTCGCCACTTAGGCTGAGAACTGTGGCTAATTTTAGCTTGGTGGCGGAGAGGAACAGACTGGTGGCCTCAGGCCTGCCCGAGAACGTGGTAATTACCATTCAAAATGCACGAGCTGTGTCAACACAGTCTCTCTACGCCCGGAAGTAGCACATTTTTGAAGCTTTGTGAACGGAAAGAAATATTATTTCTTTTTCGTGTGACTTGGCCCAGCTCCTCACCTTTCTTCAGGACTTGCTAGAGAAAGGTTGTTCTTTCTCAACCATTATGGTGTTTTTATCAGATATTTCAGCTTGTCACGAGGGCTTGGGGAGCAGGACGCCTGGCGCGTACCCGCTCATAATAAGATTTATGAAGGGCGTGCTAAGGAAGAGACCCCCAGTAGGATCTTGACCCCCGGATGGGATCTTACTCTGGTCTTGGGGGCTCTCTGTGATCCCTCGTTCGAACCACTGAGCGACATTAAGATAGATTTATTATCTTATAAGACCGCTCCACTCTTGGCTCTTTGCTCAACGAAATGTGTGGGTGACCTTCACGCTTTGTCTGTACATCCAATGTGTACCAGGTTTGCCCCTGACGGGTCATAGGTCACCCTAAGGCCGAATCCTACGTATATCCCCAAGGTCTTGACTTTGAACCCCAGAAGTCTGGACTTTGATCTCTCTTCTTTTCCACCTGCTCCTGTCCTCACTCAGGAACAGAAAAGGCTGAAGGCTCTCTGCCTTGTGAGAGCTTTAAGTGCTTACATGCAGAGAACAGCTGAATGGAGAAAAACAAATCAACTGTTTGTGTGCTTTGTTGCACCAGCTATGGGAAAGGCCCTATCAAAGCAGCACCTCTCACACTGGGTGACTGAGGCCATTAAAAGGGCGTACAGTAGCAAAGGTCAACAGGTGCCCTCTGGAGTGCATGCTCACTCCACTCGGGGCTTGGCCACCTCGTGGTCACTGTTCAGGGGCGTACCAGTTGCAGACATCTGTGCTACTGCGAACTGGAGCTCAATGAACATGTTTGCAAAGCATTACAGTTTGGATGTTACTTCGTGTGATGTCACTCAGGCTGTCCTTTCTAACACTCAGTAGAAAGCAGCCTTGGGGAAGCCTGCTGAATAAAGGTGGACGTTCATACTAGCATACATTTTACTGAGCATTTCAAGGGCGTGATGGAATTACGTTCCCATAGCATTATGTTACACCGAGTGACATGACTGATAAGGGAACTGAAAGTTATGCACCATAACTCATGTTCCCTGAAGGAAGGGAACGAGATGCAACATACCTGGCCCTTTCAATGCTAAAAGCTCAGTGAAGTGCATTTTGGAGATCGATGGATGGGCGTTAGCGCCTTAAGTACCCAGAGGGCGGTGCCTCTGGCGTGACGCTGACGCACCTGCCGTAAAGGCGTGATTGTATTCCTTCAGGTAATCGCGCAGGGGCGCAATTCCCATAGCATTATGTTGCACCTCGTTCCCTTCCTTCAGGGAACATGAGTTATGGTGCATAACTTTCAGTTTCACTATCCTCCCTCACAGTGTTGTATCGCATGGATGACGGGAGTCGGAGTGCCTGGTGTTTGTTGCGGAAAAAATATTCTGCCGGCAGAGGCCCTGGGCATGTGCCCAGATTGCCCGTATGGTAGATCTGGCCTTGCTCAAATCTCTTGATGATTATTGGAAAGATTTTAGATGCAGACTGATAATACTTTGTGGATCAAACCCAAACCCAACCAGATGAACTGAAACAAGCACACTTACTGTCTTTTGGACTAAATATTAATCATTGCCTCAGTCTGTTTGGGTGATAATCAAATTGTCTGCTAACATTAGTTTTCCATTTAACAGCTTCAAACTGTGTAACTGCAAATTTAAGTAACTTTGCAAATGTCAAAATGTTTCTTAGAAATATTGTGAGACCTTGTATTATTTCATGATGATTTTCATCCAAAAACTCAATGCAAATCAAGGTTAATATATTTTTTGAAATTATATTTACCCTGCGATGGCACATCTCTTTGATAGAGTGTGAATGGTTTTATCCAGGACTGCAATGCATATGTGATTTTTAGTCTGAGTTTTCTTTCAGTGTTTACTTTGAGCTACATGCTCACAAAACAATCCAACTCAACATCTGCGAAAAATAAAATAAAATACAATCTGCCAAACATGTTTCCAGTCATCTTTATTAAAACATTTTGTAAGGGTTCAAAATTAGGTATTGTTCCACGCTACCATGGAGTTTCAGAGATAGGTGGATTAAATCTGTCATCAGCTTTACAGTCACTACTTTGTGGGTGTGGTGCTCAAGCATCTGCTTGTGCATCATAGTTTTATTTTGAAAAGATTACAAAATAGAATCCACAGTCACCCATGGGCTACACATTTAGCGCCAGAACACAACTGTAGTATGATTTGTTTTTAATTAGATGCTCATGTTCAAATATTATTATTCATTAACATTTTTTTGTTCATGCATAGATCACTGCAGGATTTATAGAATCAAAACAGACTCTGTTCTATTTGATAAATTCCATCATGGCCAACTGTCTGTTCAAAGGAAAAGGACCAACCCTGAAGCCTTTGCAACAGAAGTGTTTGCTTTTATTTGACAGACCACCTCTGAAAGAAACACACTTATCTGAGAAAACCAGTGAAAAAAGAAAAAGTGACAGATTTGCGCCGCTCAAGGTGGCTGCATGTTGGAGCAGCTCTGTTACTTTCATTTTGGGATATTGCTTTAGATAACTTTATTTCATCTTTTTTCTGTGTGTAAATCACATTTTTGGGATGATCACTTCCTCTGGATGCTGTGCAGCTAGAAGGATTTTTTTTTACTGAAACTTCTTACTTTTGGGCATTTGTTATGATGCGTAACCATGACAACAAGGTGGTTTTTACAACCAGGAGCAGCTGATTAACATTTCAAAGCTCAAATATTACCTCAAATACAGCCCCAAAGCCCAAATGAGTTGTAAAAGAGGTGATGTGGATGCATCTCTGTCTACCTGGCAGAGGTGCTCAAGTGACTGACTGCTGAGGTCCTTGAAGCTGGCAGAAAACTTGGCTTGTGACAACAAGAAGACCAGGATCATCCCCGACACCTGCAGTTGGCTGTCTGCAATGACGAGGAGCTCAACAACTGCTGAGAGGAGTGACATCGCTCAGGGAGAGTTCTGCCCAACATCCAGGTGGACTTGCTGCCCAGGAGGACTGAGAGGTCCACTGGGTCTGGGTGGACAGATGGGCATCTGTGGCCAGATTCTTCAGATCTGCTGTGGGATGGATTGTTGTGGACCCTTCCTGCCTACAACCATCGGCATAGCTACTCTTAATGAAACCAGGATGATGAGCTACAACAACAGTTAATATCCCTTTGGGATTTTAAAGTATTGTGGAATTTAATTTAATTTAAAAAGGGTCTATCAATTGGGAAATAAGAAAAAATGTTAACCATCTGACACACTAAATATCCAACTAGACAGAGAAAAACATCATTTGAAGCAAACATCCAGATACATTAACATTTGTTCATCTGTGCAGAGAGTAAACTGTGACCAGGCTGGAAGATTTTCTTCCCGTATATCTCCCCCATGTATTGTTGCCTCTAGTGACCAAATGATCATAAAGCGACAGTGGCTTTGACACAAGAAGCATTGATCACCAAGCAACTGAATGGCATGTCATGAGTGGAAAATGGTGCATTGTGTGAAGGAACACAAACTACTGTCATCCAGTCCGTCCGTCCATCCATCCTCTTTACCGATATATCTACGCTCATAAACTGTGAAATAGGTCCCTGCACAATTTCTGATCATAACCCAGTTTATGCTGATATTAGATCTACTCTATGGAGGGTGAACACAAACATTTTTATACTACCCAAATATTATAGAAACTTTGAAAAAATAAATAGAGACTTATCAAAATTTAAACGATAACAAGGTGTCACCAGGAATATTATGGGACGCATTGAAAGCAGGAATTAGAGAGAAAATAATGTTTCCTCTCACCTTAAAAAATAAAATTGTCAGAAACTTAAATACTTGGACGATAAATTGTTAGATTTCCATCATCATCACTTTGTGACACTGAACAACAATAGAGATTATAAAATTGAAAAAAGAACTAGATGACCTACACATGATTGATACACACACAAAAATGTTTTTTATTAAGCATCAGCATTGTGAAGTAGGAGGAAAATCACTAAAACTTCTTTCTTACAAACTCAGAAAACACCAAGCGGATAGGACTATACATAAAATAAAGAATCCTTTAAATGGTCAAATAGAAACTGAACAGGAAAAATCAACAATGCTTTCAGAACTATTACTGAAGACTTTATTCTCAACCCCAGGTAGATCATAATCAGGATCTCGATGCTTTCTTATCCAAATTAGATTTATCAACAGTAACGGAGGAACAAAATAAAATGTTAATATCTACAATAACCAAAGAGGAAATTCACTTAGCAATTAAAAGACTAGAGAGTGAGAAAATGGCTGAAGCATATGGATTTGGCCCAGATGGTACAAAAGATAATTTGACCCCCACTTTGCAGAAAACATTTAATTGGGTAATGGAGAATAAAATTAGTCTCCTTCTTGGAGGGAAGCAATAATCTTCATAATTTCAAAAGAAGGAAAATATGGTCTATTGTCTGCCCAGATGACCCGACTGAGAATTATTGGATTTGGTACCTGGATTATTGAGCATGAACTTTCTTGCCTTACTGCCCAATCAGTTTATTAAATATTGATTATAAGCTGTTCACCCCCATCATCTCAAAGCGACTTGAAACAATTTTACCAGAATTAATACATAAAGTTCAAATAGACTTCATCAAACGGCAACAAACTCAAGACAATATTAGGAAAGTTTTGCATGTAATGAAGTAGGTTGAAAAATAAAAAATATAGACTTTAGTGTTAAGTTTAGACGCTGAAAAGGCGTTTGATTCCGTGAGGTGGTCCTTTTGTACCAGGCACTTATGAGGTTTGGTTTTGATAAATCCATAATAAACATTTTTTCATGGTTATATTATAAACAACAGCTAGGATAAAAAAATTAATGGACACCTCACTGAATCATTCATACTGAAGCATGGGACACGACAGTTTTGCTGCATTTCACCACTCCTCTTTGCTTTGTTCATAGAACTGTTAAGCCAGTGGATGAGACAAAGACAGGATCTAACTGGAGCGGGGACAGCAGGAGGAGAACAAAAATGGGCACTTTTTGCAGGTGATCTATTACTTTGTATTACCTATATTTTATCCTACCCAGGTTCTCCCCAAAATAATTAAACTATTATCAGAGTATGGTTCATTCTCAGGGTATAAGGTACTAACTTTAAATTATGATCCACCAGTAGAAATTAAAGACTGTTATAAATGGAAATGGGATATGGACAGTGTTAGATACCTAGGGGTGGTAATGCATTGTGATCCCACTAAAATCTTTGAGGCCAATTATGGCCCCTTGAATACAGCCATATAATCAGATACACAAAGATGATGCCTGACCTTTATTTAACCTACACTCCAGGATTGTGCCAGCTGGATTAATTGTTTTGCCCTGAATGTTGTACCTGTACTTATTCCAGTCCTTACAGTTCCCATACCCTCAAAACAATTTGAAGAATGGGATAAAATACTGTTGAAATACATTTGGAAAAGGGAAAAAGCCAGAGTCAAATATAAAACCTTCAACTAAAGAAAGAAAGGGAGGGGGAGGGGGAGGGGTTATGGGCTCCCATGGTTACGAGAATATTACTGTGCAGCTCAGTTGAGACCATTAATGAGCTTGTGCTGTTTAGATTACACTGCAGGATGGAAGGATGTTGAAGGGACAACTATATATATATATAAAAAATACCTGTTAAGTCAAAGTCAAGTCAAAGTCAAAGTCAACTTTATTGTCAAAACTGCAATATGTACAGGACATACATATGATTGAAATTGCATTTCTCTCTGTCCCTCGGTGCAACAGTAAACATTTAAACACTAAAACATTTAATAAACATAAGCATAAAATGAAATAATAAAAGTGTAATACTGTCCTGAGTTTTTGCATAGTAGTTTTTGCATAGTAGTAGTATGAAAGTATGAAAAGTTACACCAACACTAAAACACTAAACATTTAATAAACATAAGCATAAAATGAAATAACAAAAGTGTAATACTGTCCTGAGTTTTTTGCATAGTAGTATAAAAGTGTAAAAAGTATATCTATAAAATAAAATGAAAGTTCTGGCATTGACATTTGTAATAGAGTGACAAAGCAGCATATGAAGTTTATGTACACAGTATATGTATGAGGTAGTTGATATTGGTATAGAGGTAAAGTGGCATATGCAATAAGGCTAGTAAAAATATATATATATCAGCAGTAGTGTAGATATAAAAAGTAGTGTAAAGCCATAATAGCTGACACAAAACTGCAGAATAAAATTAATTTGGCAAATGAACCTATATCACAAGTAATGATATCTGCCTGGAATGAAACAGTTAAAATTTGTGGTTTGGAAAACGCCTCTAAGGTTTTAACATGTTGCGCTTATGATTCAGATTTTACCCCAAATCAATATGATGATAGCTTCAAATATTGGATTTCAAAAGGCTTAACAAACTATTATTCATTTGTCTACAAGGAGGCATTTCAAAGTTTTGAGAACTTGAAAAGAAATTATTATCTAAGCCCAGAACTTTTTTTCAGGTAATTCAGAAATTACTTTAATCATGATTTAAAAGTATATTTAAACATCTAGGATTGGTGGAAACACGTATCATTAACTAAATTTAGAGCAGTCAAGGGAGGCGGGGGACATTGAGTCCGAGTGGGCCGTGTTCCGCGCCTCTATTGTCGAGGCAGCTTATCGGAGCTGTGGCCGCAAGGTTGTTGGTGCCTGTCGTGGTGGCAACCCTCGAACCCGGTGGTGGACACCGGCAGTGAGGGATGCTGTCAGGCTGAAGAAGGAGTCCTATTGGGCCTTTTTGGCTTGTGGGACCCCGGAAGCAGCTGATAGGTACCGGCAGTCCAAGCGGCATGCGGCTCGGGTGGTTGCTGAGGCAAAAACTCGGGCGTGGGAGGAGTTCGGAGAGGCCATGGAGAATGACTTCCGTACGGCTTCGAGGCGATTCTGGTCCACCATCCGGCGTCTCAGGGGGGGAAAGAGGTACGAGACCAACACCATTTATGGTGGAGGTGGCGTGCTGCTGACCTCAACTCGGGATGTTGTGAGTCGGTGGGCGGAATACTTCGAAGACCTCCTCAATCCTACTGGCACGTCTTCCACTGAGGAAGCAGAGCCTGGGGACTTTGGGTCGGGTTCTCCGATCTCTGGTGCTGAGGTCGCCGAGGTGGTTAAAAAGCTCCGCGGTGGCAAGGCTCCGGGGGTGGATGAGATTCGCCCGGAGTTCCTTAGGGCTCTGGATGTTGTAGGGTTGTGTTGGCTTACGCGACTCTGCAATATCGCGTGGACATCGGGGGCAGTTCCCTTGGATTGGCAGACTGGGGTGGTGGTTCCCCTATTTAAAAAGGGGGACCGTAGGGTGTGTTCCAACTATAGGGGGATCACACTCTTAAGCCTCCCTGGTAAGGTCTATTCAGGGGTTCTGGAGAGGAGGGTCCGTCGGATAGTCGAACCTCGGATTCAGGAGGAGCAGTGTGGTTTTCGTCCTGGTCGTGGAACACTGGACCAGCTCTACACCCTCAGCAGGGTCCTGGAGGGTGCGTGGGAGTTTGCCCAACCAGTTTACATGTGCTTTGTGGACTTGGAGAAGGCATTCGACCGCGTCCCTCGGGGGGTTCTGTGGGGGGTACTCCGGGAGTATGGGGTACCAGGCCCTTTGATAAGGGCTGTTAGGTCCCTGTACGACCGGTGTCAGAGCTTGGTCCGCATTGCCGGCAGTAAGTCAGGCTCGTTTCCGGTGAGAGTTGGACTCCGCCAAGGTTGCCCTTTGTCACCGATTCTGTTCATAACTTTTATGGACAGAATTTCTAGGCGCAGCCAAGGTGTTGAGAGGATCCGTTTTGGTGACCTTAGAATCGCTTCTCTGTTTTTTGCAGATGATGTGGTCCTACTGGCTTCATCAGTTCGTGATTTACAACTTTCACTGGAGCGGTTTGCAGCCGAGTGTGATGCGGCCGGGATGAGGATCAGTTCCTCCAAATCCGAGGCCATGGTCTTGAGCCGGAAAAGGGTAGCATGCCCTCTCCGGGTCGGGGAGGAGGTCCTGCCCCAAGTGGAGGAGTTTAAGTATCTCGGGATCTTGTTCACGAATGAGGGAAAACTGGAGCGTGAGATCGATAGGCGGATAGGTGCAGCGTCCGCAGTGAAGCGGGCGCTGTACCGGTCTGTCGTGGTGAAGAGAGAGCTGAGTCAAAAGGCAAAGCTCTCAATTTACCGATCGATCTACGTTCCCACCCTCATCTATGGTCATGAGCTTTGGGTTATGACCGAAAGAACAAGATCTCGGATACAAGCGGCTGAAATGAGTTTTCTCCGCAGGGTGGCTGGACTCTCCCTTAGAGATAGGGTGAGAAGCTCAGTCATCCGGGAGGGACTCGGAGTAGAGCCGCTGCTTCTCCACATCGAGAGGAGCCAGTTGAGGTGGCTCGGGCATCTGGTTAGGATGCCTCCTGGACGCCTCCCTGGTGAGGTGTTCCGGGCATGTCCCACCGGGAGGAGACCCAGAGGAAGACCCAGGACACGCTGGAGGGACTATGTTTCTCGGCTGGCCTGGGAACGCCTTGGGATTCCCCCGGAGGAGCTGCTCCAAGTGGCTGGGGAGAGGGAAGTCTGGGCCTCCCTACTTAGGCTGCTACCCCCGCGACCCGACCCCGGATAAGCGGAAGAAGATGGATGGATGGATGGATGGATAGAGCAGTCAATAAAACTATTTCCTGACTGTACTACGCCATCCTGCAGTGTAAGCAAGACAACACTGCCTATATAAAAGTGAAGCGGGAAAACGAAGGCAACCTGACAATTCCAGAGGAAAGTTGGGACCTATATATAACATATATGTAAGATACAGTGGATGACAGCAAGATCAAAGGTCTGGCATGAATTTTGTTGGAAAAACACAATTAGATTTTTCATAACCCTTGTTCAGAAGAGGTACCAGGGAACTGGGGATACTTGTTGGAGATTAGGGGAGAAGGTGCCAAACATTTACACATTTTTTTGGATTGTAAAGCCATCCAGCAAAACTGGTCTCAGATCTACGGACATTTACAGAACATTTTCTCATCTGATTTTCCTTTAACTTTTGAAAGCACATTTTTGTGTAACATACTGGTGGACAATTTGAATTCTATTGATAAAAAACTTTTATACATTTTATTGGTTGAGTAAAAAGGCCCTCACAAGGAAATGGCTTAAACCTGAAGCACCAAGAATTGACTGGATTGATGTTGTGAAAGAGATCTATACATTGGAAAAACTGTCATTTTCTGTCAAAGTTAATATAAAAAAGATTTTTTTTTCAATCATGGGCGGCAGTGGCGTAGTGGTAATGGCAGTCGTCCCCCGATCGGAAGGTTGGCGGTTCGAATCCCGGTTCCCCACACCATGTGTCGTTGTGTCCTTGGGCAAGACACTTAACCCCGAGTTGCTCCCGGTAGGACTGGAAAGCACCTTGCATGGCAGTCTGCCGCTACCGGTGTATGAATGTGTGTATGAATGGGTGGATGGTTGGTATTGTAAAGCACTTTGGGGCCCCTCATAGGGGGCTGGAAAGCGATATATGAATAAGCTCCATTTACCATATTTTCTCAAGCTGTTACACAGACAATAATTTGATATTTTTACAACCTCTAACCTCTAAGCAGACATAATATGCGAACTCCCTGTGCTCTCTAGCGGCCCCCACCCTCCATCTGTCTGTAAAAGCATGTTGAGAACATAACTTTATACTTGTATATGTATAAATATGTATATGTATATATGTATACTGTATATTCAAATCAGTTCAATTCAAAAGTACTTTATTAATCTCAAAGAGAAATTAAATGTTGTTGTAACTCATCATCCTCATTTTATTAAGAGATGTTATAGATACTGATGGCTGTAGGCAGGAAGGATTTCTTGTAAAGGTCCATCCCACAGTGGATCCTAAGAAACTGGCTGCAGATGCCGTCCGATCCGTCCACCCAGACAGTGTTGCCAGGTGAGAAATGTAGGATTATCGTACTAGAGACATAAAATGATTGTATTTTAAGGAAAATTATCGTACACCCGTCAGAACCAAAATAACAAGTCTTTTGATGCGCTATAGTCACTCTAGTGTTGAATAGCGTCTAACAGGCACTCACAGCTTTGTGGCATCAGTATGCCAGTATGGGTGGGAACTAATGAGCCCCCACCCCTTCTTCTTCTTGTTTTGTTTTATGGCCATTGGCAGACCAACTGTAAGGTGCATTACCGCCACCTACTGAGCTGGAGTGTGCACAGGAGATAAACGGGAAAAAACAATTCTGTAAAATTAATTTAAAAACTCAACTAAATTCTCTCTATTAAGTTTGTATTTTTCAAGAAAATAATAATTTGATATTTAACTTTACTGACATCACTACTGTACTAAAAACATCCCTAATTGAAAATTTAATATTCATTTTATTTATTTATTTTTGGAAATGAGTTTTTTCTGTTTAATACCCTGGACATTCCATAAAGACATATTGAACCGTTTCAGGGAGATTGCTGATGCACTTGTCACATAGTCTTGTTGCATGCTTTCCAATTATTTTAAGGGATTTATGAAGGCCTGTGTGTCCTATTCTAATGTGAGTAATTATTGATTCTAAGTTCCTGTTTCTTCCTGCTTTCCTTGTATATCCTACCTTCTTCTGAATGTTGTGTAAATGTCTTCCTGTATCAGTAATGTCTCAGTTTTCCTGCCATATTTTCTTAATATATTTATTTATTATCATTTAACATTCAACTTTACAAAAATTAGCCCCCCTTCCATTTGTTCACTCATTTTCATCCAGACCGGTGTTACACTGGCTCTGCTTCTTCTTTTCTTCACTCATGGGGCAGGCGCAGCGGACTATTCAGTCAATCAGGGCCGTTTTTCTCACAGACATGATTTTTCTGAGGCAAACACATACACGTCACTCGTAGGTCACATTTAGAAAAAAATCTGTTTCCGGACACTGATGCCTTCAGGGTTCACAAAAAAACCTCAGACAGACAGTTGTGACAGGCTGATGGCAACCGATTACAACCACACATTCACTGAATGGACAAATTATAGTATTTTTGGCCTTTTTTGGGATTATTGATCGTACATCATGCAGAGGGCAAAATTGTCATACAAATACGATAATTATCATGCACCTGGCAACACTGCGACTCGGCTGGCTTCTTGGTTCCCCCGGGCTGTAGGACCGCCCAAATGCCAGGCAGAACTCCTCCCAGAGCAATGGCCACTCCTCCCAGCAGACTGCTGAACTCCTTGTTTCTGGGTACAGCCAACTTTAGGTGCTGAGGGATGATCCTGTCCTCCTGCTGTCATGAGCCATGCTTCCTGCTACTTCCAGGATCTCAGTGGTCAGGCACTCGAGCACCGCTGGCAGGTAGATGAGAATGCATCAACAGAACATCATTTCAACTCATTTGAGATTTGGGGCTGTAGTTGAGATATTATTTGAGCTTTTGAGATGTTAATCAGCAGCTGTTGGTTGTAGAAACTACATTAATGCCATGAACATAACAAATGTCCAAAACTAAAAAAGATTCGATAAAAATCCTTCCAGCTGGACAGCATCTGATACCAGAGGAAATAATCATCCAAAAAAATTGCATTACATTCAGAAAAAGAGGAATTAAAGTTTCCAAAAGCAAAATCCCAAAATGAAAGTAACAGAGCTACTCCAACATGCAGCCATCTTGAACGGCACAATTCTAGAACTTAATCATGTACAATTTATTTGAGGTAAAAAAAAAACATGAGAACTTATTTTTTGCTTATGCTGCTCCTCGGTGGTGCCACAGCTACTATGGTTTCATTCGGAGTAAAAGAAAAAAGTATGTAAATGTATATATGTGTATGTACATGTATATGTGTGTGTATATGTATATGTTGGTGTAGTGGCAGGGCTTTCGACTTGGGACCCGAAGGACGCGGGTTCGCGCCCCGGCCACTACACACCTTGGGGTGTCTATGAGTGCACACCTAATTCTCCAGCTCCCCGGGCGCTTTCTGGCTGCTCACTGCACCACCTGGTGGTGGTTGGGTTAAATGCAGAGACGAATTTCGTCTGTGTATGGGAAACATACACAGATGACAGACAAAGACATTATTATTATTATTATTATTATTATTATTTTAGTGT